>CAXIVM010001623.1:0-10000 GCA_964035705.1 Porites rus | reverse complement strand
TTTTGAGATCTCAAACAAAAGCAAGAACTTCAAACTGCTCCAAAATCTTCTGCTTTAAACAATATCAGCAATATTTAGCATCAGGACAGGGCACAATGCAACTCTGAGAAGTAAGGCTTGTCCGCCGGGCAGGTGGTCCACTGGTTCCAACGAAGCCTGCACCTCAGCATCTCAAACTCGAGGAAGGCGCCTGCTTAGCAAAAAAACAGTTCCTTCCTTCAATGACAAATGCTTTCGACCCAAAAATTTGAGGTTGGCGAGACCCTCCAGTGGCGTTTCACAAAGCGGAGCCGGAGAATCTTCCAGGATGCATTCTGAACTTGTAGGACGAAGTTGAAATGTGATGTGACCATTCTGCTTTGTGATGCGAGGTGGTGTCAGCTTGTCACGAGTTGTGATGCAGTCAGTGCTGTGGCATGTGGCGGCTGCGTTAGCTTGTTGAGTCTCATGTTGCCGCGGTTAAGAACGGCCGTGGCAAGGGAGGCCAAAGACACTTTCTATCTCGAACACTTGGAGCTTTGAGTATCTCGGCACAAAGATCAGGTGGTGCAATGTGCCCAGTAGCCAGCAAGCACGGTGTCGTCATATCACAACCACTCAGCATGCAGGCAACCGAAATCATCTCTAGACATCAATCCTTTCTTTCACTTGCTTTTTGGCATCATGATTCTCGGTGTTTTTCTCTAGGATCTTGTGCTTTTCTGCGCTTTTTGGAGAATGCAGCGTGGTGGCATGGCGGGTTTTTGCTGAGCTGCGCCGATACGCCGATACGCCGATATCGGGGGCGGGGAGGATATCGGTGCGGCGCCGATACGCCGATATCCGGGGCTAGCCGGGGCCGGGGGATATCGGTGCGGCGCCGATACGCCGATATCCGGGGCTGGGGGGATATTGGTGCGGCGCCGATACGCCGATATCCGGGGCTCGGGGGATATCGGTGCGGCGCCGATACGCCGATATCCGGGGCTGGGGGGATATCGACGCGGCGCCGATACGCCGATATCCAGGGCTGGGGGGATATCGGTGTATCGGTGTATCGGTGCGGCGCAGGGGCTGGGGGATATCGGTGTATCGGTGCGGCGCAGGGGCTGGCGAGATATCGGCGTATCGGTGCGGTGGAGGGGGCTGTCGGTGTATCGGTGTGTCGGTGCGGAGGAGGGGGCTTGGGATATATGTGAGTATCGGTGTATCGGTGCGGCGCAGGACATGGCGAGATAGCGTTGTATCGGGTGTATCGGCGCGGCGCAGGAGCTGTTGGGATATCGGCGGAATATCTATGTTTGGGTGCGGCGCAGGGGCTGGGGGATATCGGTGTATCGGTGCGGGAAGGGACCCACATGGAACCTAAAAGAGATTGAGTTGTCCAAGTAGAGGAAAATGGCAGTGGTGTTCCTTTCAGGCCCATCTCTTCAGCTTCCATGTGGACCATCTTCCCCGGTGTATGCTTGTCAGTCTGTGAAGGAGTTTGAATGCCGGGTTTCGACGCATCACCTTCACAACTACTCACAAGTTGACCATCCCAGCATAACAAATATGCGTCCTTGTTGTTCCAAGACAATCTCAGTCGTGGGAAGATTGGACCTATCAAAACTATAATAACGATTTTTTGCTGAAGGGTGTATAGTTAAGCCCCAACCTAATCCGCTCCCTGAGCTAGAGCAGAACAATGTGAACCCAGGCAACTAACCCAAACAAATATGACATTTTTGCCGGGCACCTCAGTTTGTGGAACATGCCGGACTCCCGGACTCACGGGCAAACAGCGTCTACCGTGGCGCAGAAACTTTTTTTCCCGCATACGGGCTGCTCTTCCACAGCTGTAACCGTATGGCGCCTGTGTCATCTGCACGGGCACGACTCACCCAACTTGACCGCGAGAACACCAGACTCCACAGCCAATTCTTGAGGGAAAAATTGGTGAGAGGTAGTCTCCGAGGGGTGCCCAGGAAAAAAATGAGAACGAACAACGAAGACGATAATCCCTGCAACATCTAACAACAACAATCAATACAACATCAACAACAACCATCAATGCAACAGGTCCAATAGGTCAAAACACGCAACCGTTCGTGTAACACAAGACTAACAAAAAAAACGTAAATCACTGGACTCCGGAGGCCTTTAAGGCCTTGTAGATGTCTGGACTTTCTGGTCCATTTTGAACTTTTGGGCAGTGTGTGTGAACTATTTGCGCTGAACTGCGCGTGATGATTATTTGATTTTTCCCTCGGCTTGGAACAGTACGTTTGTCAAATGGAACGCTCTGCAGTAGGCTCGGAACGCTCATCAGGTCGATCCAATGCGGCCTGGCAGATTGAACAGCATGAAAAGCACCCTCTTTTCAAAGGGGCGGGGCAAGGGACACGTGTCATGTGTAAAACCATGCATGGGGATCACAGTCATGATATGTTGAATTACGTTATATATATATGTACAAAGTGTATATATATATACTTTATATTTTTGACTTACATATTGATATGTTGCGTTGCCCTGTGGAGCACATGACAAATGAACTGCACCGTCAAAGACGGTTGGAGTTGGACCCCCGGTTTCACAGTTCACTGAGCAGGAAGGTTAATTGCCTTTCTCGCCTGCCTTTCCATCCCCAACACAAGTACCCGATGCCATCCGGTACCCAGTCCTTGGCACTGTACAATCTCCCGGCTGCCTCCACTTGGTGAGCCCTAAATTGCACACTTCGATGAGACAGCGGAGTTGAAAAATACCAATATACAATACAAGGACTTTTCCGCGCCGTGTTCGCGGCGCGGTATCCCGGCCGACTTCCATCCCACAGCTGCATTGCAAGGACTGCGCGTAAAGGACTCTCCTCCCCAAACAGTTTACTTTTGGGGTCTCTGGCTCTCTCTTAGAAAATCAGAAGTTGGCCACAGTTTCTGGCCGCTCCGGTGAACCTAGAATGCGTGTAGCATATGGCCGGTGCTTCGCGCTCACAATCTTTGCAGATGTCGTTGTTACTGGTGGACTGGTGTCATTCAGAGGATGGATCAAGCCAGGCTGGATATTGTGGACCCATCCACAGAGAGGACTCCAACTTCGCAACTTTTATGCTTTGTGGCGTTGTAAAGGCAGATCCGATTTCGCGTTGCGCCTGAACTGGATGAGCATATGCCAAAGCGGGAACGCGGATGGCGGGGTAGGAACTGTGAGAAGAGATGAACAACGAAGGAGCAAAGGAGATGTGAAATGACGACAAAGGATAGGGTAGGTGAAACACACAAAGCCTGCTCTGATGCTCCACAAAGCGTATGTCATCTTTTATCCCCAAGCTGGTCTGGTGCAACAAAACACCAAAGACACGATCTTCGCCGCGTCAGGTGCGCATCCCCTTTCCCCAAAATGCTGGCCAAACACTGCTCAGTCAAAGTGGTCTTGTCCGACCCCAAGTTGCTGGAGGCACGCCCTGGCAGCCTCGGATGCTTGGATCTCTGCCCACGTTCTCTTTTCAAAGGTTGCCACTCGTCGTCCGGGCTTCTTGGCGTCCTCCGATCCTTGCACCACACCGTGGCGGATCAAACTTTCAAGAGACTGTTTGACCATGTCTGCGGCATCATGGACAGCTCGACCCCGCAGCCGATGACGGACCCAGTCTCGGGCCTCCCCGGTTGTCACCTGCCCTTTGCATCTTGGGTTGGTCAGGATCGCCTTCTGACAGAACTGCATGTTGGACAATTGACTTTCTCGGCTTGAGCGGAGCGTCTGGGTTGCCTCTTGTGGCAGCTGGTGGATCAATCCGCGCGCCAGCTGCAGCTGACGCCGCCATGCGTGCAAGGCAAAGGCTAGCTCGAACACGCTGATGGTTTTCCGCTCGTGAGGCGGCAGCGCTGCTGCAATGGAGGTGTTTGCCTCCAGGTACTGCATCATCCTCATTGCACTGCTAGCGAACCGGAGCACCTCCGTATCCCAGAACTTGATCTTGTCTGTGAGGCGCCTTACGGTGGCCAACTCAGGGCATCATCAGGATTGGACGGTGCTCCAAACCTTTGTTAAAGGTGTCCCCTCCAAACCCCACAGGCGGCACATTCAAAAGTGCCGAAAAACACAAAACCGGCACTTTTGACGTCTTGGAAGCCGACTGGCATGATGCGAGTGAATCCGGCCGTTGCAAATGGCGCTACTTGTGTGTTCCACTGAAGTTGGGGATATGAACATCCAAAGGATGAATATCAAAGCACCACCATACTGGCGCCCGTTGAAGTTAATACATTTTGCATGTGGGATACTGAACCACCATGGAACGCCGATTTGCAAAAGTCAGTACTTAAGTCAAGACTGCTGGCCTTCCCCATTGTAAACGCTACATACAGAACAAGGTTCTCCAGATTCACCTTTCCAAAAAGAGAAAACTTCAACTGCAAATCCCAATGGCAACGCAAGTTGGAGAGCTACCCGACGTGGTAACTTACCCCATCGCACATGAACTTGACCCACCCCCATGGCACACCGCTTACCCCACGAATGTAAGAACTTACCCCATTTGGACAAAATGGCACACCGCAAGACAACGACAGGCAGCAAATGAGTAGGCCTTGTAGCCCAGGCCGCAGCAGCGGCAGCGACAAGCAGCAGCAAGCAGCAAGCAGCAGCACCAGCAGCAGCCAAGCAGCAAGCAGCAGCACCGGCAGCAATCAGCCAGCAGCAGCAGCAGCCAACCAGCAGCAAACCAACAGCAGCCAACCGCCAGCAGCAGCAGTAGCCAACCAGCAGCAGCAAGGCAGCAGCAGCAGAAAACCAGCAGCACCAGCGAAGGTAGCCCAATCAAGCTTTCCCCCAAGGGCACACCTCATCTGGCACAAGTTCATGCCACTCAATAGTGTGCCCGCTTCACAGCGGAAGCCAGGCTTCCGAGGGTTGGCCCTATAAGCCCTTGGAGGGTTGGACATATGAGACCCACAATCCCAAGATGAAGGGGAACCTATGGGCTGCCTATAGAAACCTCTAGAAACAACCTATGGGTTGCCTGCCAACTTCCTTGCGGTAGGTCTTGTGCAATCAAAACACTGTGAACACCGAGTAAACCAAGCCCATTGAATAAAACCATGCATTTAGAAAACATCTTCCAACACACTCTATCCTGCAAGGAAACGCTATACTGGCAGTACCTGGTTCCAATGGAAACAGAGCAAAAGAACGTGTGCTGGACCAACGCAAGCAAGCGTCGGGTGACATTTATCTTCGTTTTCCTTGGTCCAGTCACTCACCGCCTGTTGAACTTTCCGGTACATGCTCTCAGCGATCTCGTCTAGGTAGTGCCTGCGAGGAGTTTCTTCCACTTCTTCGTCCTGGTCCAGTTGAAATTGAGGTGGAGCTTTGTTTGGCTTCGGCGGCGGGTTCTCTGAGATTTCTTTTCCCATCCAATTGAACATGTCTACAAGAAACTGCTTGCTGGTGGCAGCTTGTTGCTGGTGGTCCAGAGGCGCCTCAAAGAAATAACCTTGCGCAAAGCGCTTGCTGAATCCTGTGGAAGCCGAAAGACCTTGGGGAGTTAAGATCTTCTCCACCACCTCAAACTGGCCGAAGACTTGGTGAACAAAGCTGTAGTCTCTGCAGGCGTCAACGTCCCTTGAGGTCTTGGTGCCCTCCCTTTCCCCGTTGACCCAGCTGTTTATCTTCTCCTTGGAGATGAAATGAATTCCCCGGTTGGTATTCTCTCCAGAAGTTTTGACACAATAGACAGCAGCCGGCTCGTCGGTGATGGTTCCACTCCTCTGTGTGTTGAGGATGGACGCCTTGCAAACACAGGGTGTTTCCTGTCGACCCGACTGCATGTGTCACAACGGCACAACAGGGACTAAACGCTACTTAGTCACTCGATGACCCTTGATCGTACCATCTCCGCTGGCGGACACGCCCTTTTTCAAGAGAAGTGGAACATCAGGACCCTGGAGCAACGTCAACGACACAAAGTCCTTCAGGGTGTGGCTAAGTGCACAAAACAAAGATCAAGAAAGAGACCCGTTGGAGTTTACGAATGTTCGTTTGCAATGCGTGTCCTTCAAGGAGGTTTTGCGCATGCTGGCTTTGAGGCCGATGAAGAATGGAATGTTAGGGCTTCGCGCTTGCTCGTCCCCGTCAACTTCCCAAATGCGAGTGTCTGGCATCTCCATCCAGCCGATGTTACTTTGGGCGCTGAGCAGCAGCCCTTCAGTGGGCCAAGCCTGGCGTAAGGCAACTGTCTGGACAGCTAATCGAAATGGAATGGGCGCCAAGAGCCGGATTGAGAAAGTCGTATCCTCTGCAATGGCGCGGTTGGTGCGATCATCTGCGAGAATGGCGTCAAGCCAAGACCTGATGGTTTCGTACGTAGCATCCCCGTCTTGGAAACCCGAAAACAATTCCAAGGGCACGGTTTCTTTCCGCAAGGCTTTTGTAGTGTTGCAGGCACGGAGCCGCTGAATCATGGGTTCCAAGGGATCTGGAATTGCTTTGGAAGCATCAGCCACTTTGGCATTGTCAAAATGAAAGTTAAAGACTTCGTCCCTATACCCTGCACCTGCGGACAGTGGAGGCTCTGGCTGTGTGGGCGGCACAAAGACTTCTGCTGCCTCTGGTTGTGTGGCTGGGACAAAGACTTCTGACGCCTCTGGTTGCGTGGCTGGGGCAAGGACTTCTGATGCTGCAGCCCCTGTACTTCTGCTGGGCGCTGGCCCTGATTGGTTTTCTGCGTAAGTCCTGCGTGGCGCAGGCACCTCCTTTGGCGGTTTGTGGGGTTGGGAGGCAGGGAGTTGGAAGTATCCGATGCGAGCCCGCTTGTTACTTTTTTGCTTTTCCGACTGTTTGGCTCCCATTGCATGCGCCGTGTCGGGCAAAATGTCTGGGAATGTTTCCTCCGGCGCATCTGCTAAGGCTTTCTCAAACTCTGCAATGACCTTGGGGTCGGTGATCATCCACCTCCCGGGTTTGCCGCTCGCGCCTTGAATTGCGCGCTCAAAAGGCTTGGCAGCTACTATAGAGTAGCAAGCACTCCCAAAAGTCGGGAAACAAAATTGGTGCTCGACTTCGGAAGATTTGGCCACCCTCGCGAGCTTGATCGCTCCGACAATGCCTCTCTCCAGGGTACTCTCCTCCGGCATCTCAGCAATCCTTGCCTGCACTAAGGCATCTTGGACAACCTGCTCCGGCTTGGATTTTCCGACGTGCAGGGCGTACCACCCCGCTGGCCACCAGTCCTGCACAAGGCAGAAGGGGTATAACCCAAAAAGTATTTCCCAGCCTTTACAGTGTCAAGTGTTCACGCAGGGGGCGGCTACGATGGAGATACACTGCAGTAGTTCGGGGGGCGTACAAACAGGTCGCGCTACCGCCCCTGTGCAGCACTGTCCTGGGAACGGGTTTCAATGGGCTTGTGACCACGCAGCATGCACCACGCAAGCTGCGATCCATGCACTGTGAGCGCCGGCCATTGCTTTTTCTCTGCCATTTTTGGGGACTAAGCTATGGTTGATAGGCCCTGTCTTTGGCAGAGCCTTTGGAGCAAGTGCTCCAAAGCATTCGGCAGGATTATAAGAACATTCAGAGTGCGTGTATAGAATGCATTTCATGTCTCTTTAAATGAGTTCATGTGAGAGACGGTGCCATGCCCAACATCAAAAAACCTGTGGCCACAATTGCACTTTTCTCATCGCGCGGCCAAGAAAAACTGCGTCAGCAGCTCTACGACGGGTTGGCCTGCAAAAAGGGCTCCATGAGCGGGAGCAAGTGGTCCAGATCTGGATCCTCATCAAAAAGGAGAGCCCTCAAAGCATCTCCTCGTTGCAAAAGGAGCGAATCCCGCTCGCACCATGTGGGCAAGCTACCCCGGCAAAAATGCCCATGGTTGTAGCGAATGAAGGCTAGCTTAGAGAGCATCTGGAACCACTGTACCGAAACAGTGCGACCAGCTGCCGGTAACATGTCAAGCAGGCAGCTCCAAAGCCTTTCTGTAGGTTGGGTGCCAGATTGAACGGGCACCTTGATGTTGTGCACGTCAAGGGCCACTTGGCGCCACGCCCACAAGGCCGGCGCCCGGCTTTTGAGCAAGATCCTGTAATGCTTTGCGACCTTGCCTGTCCACACCTTCTTAATGCCACGAACGTGTAATCTCTGGGCCCAACTCCGCTTGACTCCCCGGAAAGGTCGGGATTGCCGACGCGGGCATCTGTACCAGGCTCGAACTCGTTTGATTTCAGCCCTAAATGCTTTGACGGAGGCGTAGTTCCGAAAGCATGTGCTCTCGTGCAAGGTTGCCTGGCACCTCCTCGCCAGTCTGGCCAACGTTCCTCTGGGAGGGTTTGCTTTAAAAAGTTCCTTCCACGTGGGTTCATTCTCTCGTTTGGTCATGGCATCCTTGAAGGTGGAGACAGGCTGCTCAATCCCCATACGAAGCAAGGAATGCGCATAGCCTGGCAAAGGCGGGGGAGTTGGCCACTGAGTAGTTTCGCCCTCCACCACCTTAGCTGACAACCGATTCATCACGTCTTGGTGGTCATAGATCAGGTCGGTGGCGTCACAGGCGTGAGCAGCCACAAGCTTGCGGAAGTTGATCACATCATGGAGTGGATCCCCAGTGATCAATGCGCCTAGGAGCTGACCCCCAGCTTCGGCCACGGCGCTTTCGGCCTTGGGTGTGTCTGCCCTGGCCTTGATTCTACCCTCGGCGTAGATGTCCTCATAGAAGCTTTGAAGTTTATGCCTGTGTTTTCTCCAGCTATCAGTGGCGTGCGCGACGACCATACTCTCCTCAAAGGTCAATCCAGCGGCCATCCGATGCTCCTTGATAGCCATCACCAGCGGCCTCAAGTCAAGTAACAACTCCTCGATGCTCTCCCCGTGCGCAATGGTTGGCGGAGCCAACAAAGCTCCATCCAACCCCGTCCATGCTAGCCTCAATGGGTTGCACTCAAGGCGTGGTGCGCATGGTAGAAAAAACAGAACCGCTTAGATGAGACACACACTCTTGCAGACATGAGACAAAGCAGTGAAAGGACGTCGGCCGTGGTCAGCCTTATTCTGCTTGGGGCAGAAAACTCGCCGGGCCAGCTTCCAATGTCCATCTCCACGGATTAGTTGGCCGGAGTAAACACACACCAGCGCCTGCACCTGCCGCACACGTGTGTCCAAGTACTGGTTCAAGGATGTGAGAATGACGCTGCGCAGGGCGTGTGATGATGGCAAAGCATGGAAGACTGACGCACAGGGCCCCTTAAATTGGCTTGCCAAAAGATTTGCGCTGTAGACCTGCATGAGAGTCCGCCTCACTTGGCGCGCGGACAGTGACTCATTGAAGTTCTGCAGTACGTGCAGGAGCCACGGCCTTGTGAAGAAGACAGGCTTTTCTTTGACCCCTCGGCTCTAAACTCTGATCTTTGTATCTGATGCTTTGTTTTTTGTATCTGGTGCTTGAAAAGTTGGTCAGCTGCTTGCTGTTCACCACCACAGATCAATATAGTTGAGTGTATGGAGGCAGCCAACAGCTAAATTTGGCCAGCTGCTTGCTGTTCACCACCACAGGTCAATATAGTTGAGTGTATGGAGGCAGCCAACAGTTGGCACTTGGTTCACCACAGGTGAATCAAATTGAATGTGTACGCTGGGCCACACTTTTTTCACAGAATCGGCGTCATGGCCATGAGGGGGCACTAGCTAGAGACCAGGAAAGATTTGTTCATTGTTTAGTCTTTTTATACAATTTCCTGAGGAAGAAGTGGATGGATCAGAACATGGGGAATTTAGTGTGTTGAGGACACACACACACCATAAACGCAAAAAATACCATTGTCTACACACACACACACCCTCAGCCGCTCGAGGCTGCGTTGCGAATTTTCCTGCCGGCATCATGCGGTGTTGGTCGTCACAGGTAGCACAAACTAATTAATACGAGAGCGGGCCATGGAAACATCTGACCTGCTCAAACGCGCCAGCCGGGTGAACAATCGCAACCCATCATCTGCGTCAAGTTCGGTAACACAAAAATGAGCCAGGTCGGAGGCCAGCT
>CAXIVM010001619.1:0-23254 GCA_964035705.1 Porites rus | reverse complement strand
TGAATTTTGCTGATTTTTCGCCTGCTCAAGACGCCAGGACGGAGTAAACGAGCGCTGCAGGGCAAGGTGAGCTTCCGAAAAGCTTGTTTTCTAACGTTTTTTGCATCATTCCCACACTTTTGCGACGTTTTTAGTTGAAATTAGGCAAGGGTTGAAATTTCCACCGAAAACCCTTGAAGGGTTGGTTGGTGTTTTATCAAAACCACCCTTCTGTACCAACCCTAACATCAACCCTAGCGAAAAAGCCACGTTAGCTCAAGACCCTTGTATAATTTTGCATTTTCTGACCGGGTCGCACGTATTTAGCATCGTTACTGCAGTGATTTCCTCGTATTTATTATTTTTTGCAAGGTCACGCTCGAGTCCAAACCCTAACCCTAACATCAACCCTGGCGAAAAAGCCACGTTAGCTCAAAACCCTTGTATAATTTTGAATTTTCTGACCGGGTCGCACGTATTTAGCATCGTTACTGCAGTGATTTCCTCGTATTTTTGCAATGTCACGCTGATCTCGCGCCCCGAGAGCCCAACGTCATCAAAAATAGCAAAAAATGACAAAAACGTGGAAAAATGGACAAATCCCGCGAAATCCCATCCCTAAACCCGTATCCCGCATCCCGTCCCGAAAGACAATGATGATCCCGTGACCCTAACCCGCGTCCCCTAACCCTAACCCGCATCGCGCGCCCAAAATCCCCAAAACAGCAAAGTTAAGGCTCATCCCGCAACCCTAACCCGTATCCCGCGACCCTGACCCGCGACCAAGCCGCGGCTAACCCGCGGTCATAGGGTTAGCTTCGAGTCAAGTTTGCTTGCGGTTAGGGTCAAGGGTTAGTTGGGAAAACTACTTCTGTGACAGCCTTTTGGCCGTCGATCCCATGTATCCGGCCCAGAGTCCAGTCCGGTTCCGGAACGGCCAAAAAAAAAAAAAAAACATGGCGGCCGCTACACTTTGCCCGGTTTTTCCCTGTCAGCGCCCTTCGCTCTAAGTAAAGCACTGTCCCACTTGACTTCTACAATCCTTTCATCGTCGCAAACGCTACAACAACCCTCTAAGTCAACAGAAGATCGCGCGTGCCTGCACTTCTAGTTTTCCCAAGATCGATGGTCACTTTGTTGGCCAGCTCGCTCAAATTAAATCGACGCTTTCCTGGGCCAAGCGAGTCCCAAAAATCGGGTCAAACGAGGCTTTCTCCTTCCTGTCCTACTTGCCTCGGGCCTGCTGTCACGCAGCGGCTGACGGCAAGCCCCGAAATACGGCCTTTTGTCACCTCATGAATTATTCATGAGCCACCCAATATTTTTCGACAGGGAAACCCCGGCCCCCCAAAAGCAAGAAAATATTATAAGTCTAAAAGCAGGTCGCTTCTCGGCAACTACGTCAAGCCGGCAGGCAAGGGCAGGCCGCAAAACTCACGCTGACATAGTTCTCGACAAGAAACCTGCCTTAGACTTGCCGCCTGGATCGATCTGAACTTGATGCACAACCTTCACTACGAGCGCCCAAACAGCGCTGTTGTGCTTTACAAGGCTCAGAACATCCCTCAGTTCTTCGAGGGATGCTGTTGACTTGCGGGTTTCCGGACTTAATGATGTCCTTCCACCACCAGGCGGCGCAAACTTTGCTCCAAACACGGCCAATATTTTATTTACAATCCCGCAATCCCGCCATATTCTTGAACCTTCCCTCGGCTGATACGTCACTCAACGTCACAATACGGCGCCAGTCGCCCAGTCCCGCTCTGTTCAGTGCAAAAAAACATGGCCGACGCATCGTGCCAACCTGTTAAGACTGAATTTTGCTGATTTTTCGCCTGCTCAAGACGCCAGGACGGAGTAAACGAGCGCTGCAGGGCAAGGTGAGCTTCCGAAAAGCTTGTTTTCTAACGTTTTTTGCATCATTCCCACACTTTTGCGACGTTTTTAGTTGAAATTAGGCAAGGGTTGAAATTTCCACCGAAAACCCTTGAAGGGTTGGTTGGTGTTTTATCAAAACCACCCTTCTGTACCAACCCTAACATCAACCCTAGCGAAAAAGCCACGTTAGCTCAAGACCCTTGTATAATTTTGCATTTTCTGACCGGGTCGCACGTATTTAGCATCGTTACTGCAGTGATTTCCTCGTATTTATTATTTTTTGCAAGGTCACGCTCGAGTCCAAACCCTAACCCTAACATCAACCCTGGCGAAAAAGCCACGTTAGCTCAAAACCCTTGTATAATTTTGAATTTTCTGACCGGGTCGCACGTATTTAGCATCGTTACTGCAGTGATTTCCTCGTATTTTTGCAATGTCACGCTGATCTCGCGCCCCGAGAGCCCAACGTCATCAAAAATAGCAAAAAATGACAAAAACGTGGAAAAATGGACAAATCCCGCGAAATCCCATCCCTAAACCCGTATCCCGCATCCCGTCCCGAAAGACAATGATGATCCCGTGACCCTAACCCGCGTCCCCTAACCCTAACCCGCATCGCGCGCCCAAAATCCCCAAAACAGCAAAGTTAAGGCTCATCCCGCAACCCTAACCCGTATCCCGCGACCCTGACCCGCGACCAAGCCGCGGCTAACCCGCGGTCATAGGGTTAGCTTCGAGTCAAGTTTGCTTGCGGTTAGGGTCAAGGGTTAGTTGGGAAAACTACTTCTGTGACAGCCTTTTGGCCGTCGATCCCATGTATCCGGCCCAGAGTCCAGTCCGGTTCCGGAACGGCCAAAAAAAAAAAAAAACATGGCGGCCGCTACACTTTGCCCGGTTTTTCCCTGTCAGCGCCCTTCGCTCTAAGTAAAGCACTGTCCCACTTGACTTCTACAATCCTTTCATCGTCGCAAACGCTACAACAACCCTCTAAGTCAACAGAAGATCGCGCGTGCCTGCACTTCTAGTTTTCCCAAGATCGATGGTCACTTTGTTGGCCAGCTCGCTCAAATTAAATCGACGCTTTCCTGGGCCAAGCGAGTCCCAAAAATCGGGTCAAACGAGGCTTTCTCCTTCCTGTCCTACTTGCCTCGGGCCTGCTGTCACGCAGCGGCTGACGGCAAGCCCCGAAATACGGCCTTTTGTCACCTCATGAATTATTCATGAGCCACCCAATATTTTTCGACAGGGAAACCCCGGCCCCCCAAAAGCAAGAAAATATTATAAGTCTAAAAGCAGGTCGCTTCTCGGCAACTACGTCAAGCCGGCAGGCAAGGGCAGGCCGCAAAACTCACGCTGACATAGTTCTCGACAAGAAACCTGCCTTAGACTTGCCGCCTGGATCGATCTGAACTTGATGCACAACCTTCACTACGAGCGCCCAAACAGCGCTGTTGTGCTTTACAAGGCTCAGAACATCCCTCAGTTCTTCGAGGGATGCTGTTGACTTGCGGGTTTCCGGACTTAATGATGTCCTTCCACCACCAGGCGGCGCAAACTTTGCTCCAAACACGGCCAATATTTTATTTACAATCCCGCAATCCCGCCATATTCTTGAACCTTCCCTCGGCTGATACGTCACTCAACGTCACAATACGGCGCCAGTCGCCCAGTCCCGCTCTGTTCAGTGCAAAAAAACATGGCCGACGCATCGTGCCAACCTGTTAAGACTGAATTTTGCTGATTTTTCGCCTGCTCAAGACGCCAGGACGGAGTAAACGAGCGCTGCAGGGCAAGGTGAGCTTCCGAAAAGCTTGTTTTCTAACGTTTTTTGCATCATTCCCACACTTTTGCGACGTTTTTAGTTGAAATTAGGCAAGGGTTGAAATTTCCACCGAAAACCCTTGAAGGGTTGGTTGGTGTTTTATCAAAACCACCCTTCTGTACCAACCCTAACATCAACCCTAGCGAAAAAGCCACGTTAGCTCAAGACCCTTGTATAATTTTGCATTTTCTGACCGGGTCGCACGTATTTAGCATCGTTACTGCAGTGATTTCCTCGTATTTATTATTTTTTGCAAGGTCACGCTCGAGTCCAAACCCTAACCCTAACATCAACCCTGGCGAAAAAGCCACGTTAGCTCAAAACCCTTGTATAATTTTGAATTTTCTGACCGGGTCGCACGTATTTAGCATCGTTACTGCAGTGATTTCCTCGTATTTTTGCAATGTCACGCTGATCTCGCGCCCCGAGAGCCCAACGTCATCAAAAATAGCAAAAAATGACAAAAACGTGGAAAAATGGACAAATCCCGCGAAATCCCATCCCTAAACCCGTATCCCGCATCCCGTCCCGAAAGACAATGATGATCCCGTGACCCTAACCCGCGTCCCCTAACCCTAACCCGCATCGCGCGCCCAAAATCCCCAAAACAGCAAAGTTAAGGCTCATCCCGCAACCCTAACCCGTATCCCGCGACCCTGACCCGCGACCAAGCCGCGGCTAACCCGCGGTCATAGGGTTAGCTTCGAGTCAAGTTTGCTTGCGGTTAGGGTCAAGGGTTAGTTGGGAAAACTACTTCTGTGACAGCCTTTTGGCCGTCGATCCCATGTATCCGGCCCAGAGTCCAGTCCGGTTCCGGAACGGCCAAAAAAAAAAAAAAACATGGCGGCCGCTACACTTTGCCCGGTTTTTCCCTGTCAGCGCCCTTCGCTCTAAGTAAAGCACTGTCCCACTTGACTTCTACAATCCTTTCATCGTCGCAAACGCTACAACAACCCTCTAAGTCAACAGAAGATCGCGCGTGCCTGCACTTCTAGTTTTCCCAAGATCGATGGTCACTTTGTTGGCCAGCTCGCTCAAATTAAATCGACGCTTTCCTGGGCCAAGCGAGTCCCAAAAATCGGGTCAAACGAGGCTTTCTCCTTCCTGTCCTACTTGCCTCGGGCCTGCTGTCACGCAGCGGCTGACGGCAAGCCCCGAAATACGGCCTTTTGTCACCTCATGAATTATTCATGAGCCACCCAATATTTTTCGACAGGGAAACCCCGGCCCCCCAAAAGCAAGAAAATATTATAAGTCTAAAAGCAGGTCGCTTCTCGGCAACTACGTCAAGCCGGCAGGCAAGGGCAGGCCGCAAAACTCACGCTGACATAGTTCTCGACAAGAAACCTGCCTTAGACTTGCCGCCTGGATCGATCTGAACTTGATGCACAACCTTCACTACGAGCGCCCAAACAGCGCTGTTGTGCTTTACAAGGCTCAGAACATCCCTCAGTTCTTCGAGGGATGCTGTTGACTTGCGGGTTTCCGGACTTAATGATGTCCTTCCACCACCAGGCGGCGCAAACTTTGCTCCAAACACGGCCAATATTTTATTTACAATCCCGCAATCCCGCCATATTCTTGAACCTTCCCTCGGCTGATACGTCACTCAACGTCACAATACGGCGCCAGTCGCCCAGTCCCGCTCTGTTCAGTGCAAAAAAACATGGCCGACGCATCGTGCCAACCTGTTAAGACTGAATTTTGCTGATTTTTCGCCTGCTCAAGACGCCAGGACGGAGTAAACGAGCGCTGCAGGGCAAGGTGAGCTTCCGAAAAGCTTGTTTTCTAACGTTTTTTGCATCATTCCCACACTTTTGCGACGTTTTTAGTTGAAATTAGGCAAGGGTTGAAATTTCCACCGAAAACCCTTGAAGGGTTGGTTGGTGTTTTATCAAAACCACCCTTCTGTACCAACCCTAACATCAACCCTAGCGAAAAAGCCACGTTAGCTCAAGACCCTTGTATAATTTTGCATTTTCTGACCGGGTCGCACGTATTTAGCATCGTTACTGCAGTGATTTCCTCGTATTTATTATTTTTTGCAAGGTCACGCTCGAGTCCAAACCCTAACCCTAACATCAACCCTGGCGAAAAAGCCACGTTAGCTCAAAACCCTTGTATAATTTTGAATTTTCTGACCGGGTCGCACGTATTTAGCATCGTTACTGCAGTGATTTCCTCGTATTTTTGCAATGTCACGCTGATCTCGCGCCCCGAGAGCCCAACGTCATCAAAAATAGCAAAAAATGACAAAAACGTGGAAAAATGGACAAATCCCGCGAAATCCCATCCCTAAACCCGTATCCCGCATCCCGTCCCGAAAGACAATGATGATCCCGTGACCCTAACCCGCGTCCCCTAACCCTAACCCGCATCGCGCGCCCAAAATCCCCAAAACAGCAAAGTTAAGGCTCATCCCGCAACCCTAACCCGTATCCTGCGACCCTGACCCGCGACCAAGCCGCGGCTAACCCGCGGTCATAGGGTTAGCTTCGAGTCAAGTTTGCTTGCGGTTAGGGTCAAGGGTTAGTTGGGAAAACTACTTCTGTGACAGCCTTTTGGCCGTCGATCCCATGTATCCGGCCCAGAGTCCAGTCCGGTTCCGGAACGGCCAAAAAAAAAAAAAAACATGGCGGCCGCTACACTTTGCCCGGTTTTTCCCTGTCAGCGCCCTTCGCTCTAAGTAAAGCACTGTCCCACTTGACTTCTACAATCCTTTCATCGTCGCAAACGCTACAACAACCCTCTAAGTCAACAGAAGATCGCGCGTGCCTGCACTTCTAGTTTTCCCAAGATCGATGGTCACTTTGTTGGCCAGCTCGCTCAAATTAAATCGACGCTTTCCTGGGCCAAGCGAGTCCCAAAAATCGGGTCAAACGAGGCTTTCTCCTTCCTGTCCTACTTGCCTCGGGCCTGCTGTCACGCAGCGGCTGACGGCAAGCCCCGAAATACGGCCTTTTGTCACCTCATGAATTATTCATGAGCCACCCAATATTTTTCGACAGGGAAACCCCGGCCCCCCAAAAGCAAGAAAATATTATAAGTCTAAAAGCAGGTCGCTTCTCGGCAACTACGTCAAGCCGGCAGGCAAGGGCAGGCCGCAAAACTCACGCTGACATAGTTCTCGACAAGAAACCTGCCTTAGACTTGCCGCCTGGATCGATCTGAACTTGATGCACAACCTTCACTACGAGCGCCCAAACAGCGCTGTTGTGCTTTACAAGGCTCAGAACATCCCTCAGTTCTTCGAGGGATGCTGTTGACTTGCGGGTTTCCGGACTTAATGATGTCCTTCCACCACCAGGCGGCGCAAACTTTGCTCCAAACACGGCCAATATTTTATTTACAATCCCGCAATCCCGCCATATTCTTGAACCTTCCCTCGGCTGATACGTCACTCAACGTCACAATACGGCGCCAGTCGCCCAGTCCCGCTCTGTTCAGTGCAAAAAAACATGGCCGACGCATCGTGCCAACCTGTTAAGACTGAATTTTGCTGATTTTTCGCCTGCTCAAGACGCCAGGACGGAGTAAACGAGCGCTGCAGGGCAAGGTGAGCTTCCGAAAAGCTTGTTTTCTAACGTTTTTTGCATCATTCCCACACTTTTGCGACGTTTTTAGTTGAAATTAGGCAAGGGTTGAAATTTCCACCGAAAACCCTTGAAGGGTTGGTTGGTGTTTTATCAAAACCACCCTTCTGTACCAACCCTAACATCAACCCTAGCGAAAAAGCCACGTTAGCTCAAGACCCTTGTATAATTTTGCATTTTCTGACCGGGTCGCACGTATTTAGCATCGTTACTGCAGTGATTTCCTCGTATTTATTATTTTTTGCAAGGTCACGCTCGAGTCCAAACCCTAACCCTAACATCAACCCTGGCGAAAAAGCCACGTTAGCTCAAAACCCTTGTATAATTTTGAATTTTCTGACCGGGTCGCACGTATTTAGCATCGTTACTGCAGTGATTTCCTCGTATTTTTGCAATGTCACGCTGATCTCGCGCCCCGAGAGCCCAACGTCATCAAAAATAGCAAAAAATGACAAAAACGTGGAAAAATGGACAAATCCCGCGAAATCCCATCCCTAAACCCGTATCCCGCATCCCGTCCCGAAAGACAATGATGATCCCGTGACCCTAACCCGCGTCCCCTAACCCTAACCCGCATCGCGCGCCCAAAATCCCCAAAACAGCAAAGTTAAGGCTCATCCCGCAACCCTAACCCGTATCCCGCGACCCTGACCCGCGACCAAGCCGCGGCTAACCCGCGGTCATAGGGTTAGCTTCGAGTCAAGTTTGCTTGCGGTTAGGGTCAAGGGTTAGTTGGGAAAACTACTTCTGTGACAGCCTTTTGGCCGTCGATCCCATGTATCCGGCCCAGAGTCCAGTCCGGTTCCGGAACGGCCAAAAAAAAAAAAAAACATGGCGGCCGCTACACTTTGCCCGGTTTTTCCCTGTCAGCGCCCTTCGCTCTAAGTAAAGCACTGTCCCACTTGACTTCTACAATCCTTTCATCGTCGCAAACGCTACAACAACCCTCTAAGTCAACAGAAGATCGCGCGTGCCTGCACTTCTAGTTTTCCCAAGATCGATGGTCACTTTGTTGGCCAGCTCGCTCAAATTAAATCGACGCTTTCCTGGGCCAAGCGAGTCCCAAAAATCGGGTCAAACGAGGCTTTCTCCTTCCTGTCCTACTTGCCTCGGGCCTGCTGTCACGCAGCGGCTGACGGCAAGCCCCGAAATACGGCCTTTTGTCACCTCATGAATTATTCATGAGCCACCCAATATTTTTCGACAGGGAAACCCCGGCCCCCCAAAAGCAAGAAAATATTATAAGTCTAAAAGCAGGTCGCTTCTCGGCAACTACGTCAAGCCGGCAGGCAAGGGCAGGCCGCAAAACTCACGCTGACATAGTTCTCGACAAGAAACCTGCCTTAGACTTGCCGCCTGGATCGATCTGAACTTGATGCACAACCTTCACTACGAGCGCCCAAACAGCGCTGTTGTGCTTTACAAGGCTCAGAACATCCCTCAGTTCTTCGAGGGATGCTGTTGACTTGCGGGTTTCCGGACTTAATGATGTCCTTCCACCACCAGGCGGCGCAAACTTTGCTCCAAACACGGCCAATATTTTATTTACAATCCCGCAATCCCGCCATATTCTTGAACCTTCCCTCGGCTGATACGTCACTCAACGTCACAATACGGCGCCAGTCGCCCAGTCCCGCTCTGTTCAGTGCAAAAAAACATGGCCGACGCATCGTGCCAACCTGTTAAGACTGAATTTTGCTGATTTTTCGCCTGCTCAAGACGCCAGGACGGAGTAAACGAGCGCTGCAGGGCAAGGTGAGCTTCCGAAAAGCTTGTTTTCTAACGTTTTTTGCATCATTCCCACACTTTTGCGACGTTTTTAGTTGAAATTAGGCAAGGGTTGAAATTTCCACCGAAAACCCTTGAAGGGTTGGTTGGTGTTTTATCAAAACCACCCTTCTGTACCAACCCTAACATCAACCCTAGCGAAAAAGCCACGTTAGCTCAAGACCCTTGTATAATTTTGCATTTTCTGACCGGGTCGCACGTATTTAGCATCGTTACTGCAGTGATTTCCTCGTATTTATTATTTTTTGCAAGGTCACGCTCGAGTCCAAACCCTAACCCTAACATCAACCCTGGCGAAAAAGCCACGTTAGCTCAAAACCCTTGTATAATTTTGAATTTTCTGACCGGGTCGCACGTATTTAGCATCGTTACTGCAGTGATTTCCTCGTATTTTTGCAATGTCACGCTGATCTCGCGCCCCGAGAGCCCAACGTCATCAAAAATAGCAAAAAATGACAAAAACGTGGAAAAATGGACAAATCCCGCGAAATCCCATCCCTAAACCCGTATCCCGCATCCCGTCCCGAAAGACAATGATGATCCCGTGACCCTAACCCGCGTCCCCTAACCCTAACCCGCATCGCGCGCCCAAAATCCCCAAAACAGCAAAGTTAAGGCTCATCCCGCAACCCTAACCCGTATCCCGCGACCCTGACCCGCGACCAAGCCGCGGCTAACCCGCGGTCATAGGGTTAGCTTCGAGTCAAGTTTGCTTGCGGTTAGGGTCAAGGGTTAGTTGGGAAAACTACTTCTGTGACAGCCTTTTGGCCGTCGATCCCATGTATCCGGCCCAGAGTCCAGTCCGGTTCCGGAACGGCCAAAAAAAAAAAAAAACATGGCGGCCGCTACACTTTGCCCGGTTTTTCCCTGTCAGCGCCCTTCGCTCTAAGTAAAGCACTGTCCCACTTGACTTCTACAATCCTTTCATCGTCGCAAACGCTACAACAACCCTCTAAGTCAACAGAAGATCGCGCGTGCCTGCACTTCTAGTTTTCCCAAGATCGATGGTCACTTTGTTGGCCAGCTCGCTCAAATTAAATCGACGCTTTCCTGGGCCAAGCGAGTCCCAAAAATCGGGTCAAACGAGGCTTTCTCCTTCCTGTCCTACTTGCCTCGGGCCTGCTGTCACGCAGCGGCTGACGGCAAGCCCCGAAATACGGCCTTTTGTCACCTCATGAATTATTCATGAGCCACCCAATATTTTTCGACAGGGAAACCCCGGCCCCCCAAAAGCAAGAAAATATTATAAGTCTAAAAGCAGGTCGCTTCTCGGCAACTACGTCAAGCCGGCAGGCAAGGGCAGGCCGCAAAACTCACGCTGACATAGTTCTCGACAAGAAACCTGCCTTAGACTTGCCGCCTGGATCGATCTGAACTTGATGCACAACCTTCACTACGAGCGCCCAAACAGCGCTGTTGTGCTTTACAAGGCTCAGAACATCCCTCAGTTCTTCGAGGGATGCTGTTGACTTGCGGGTTTCCGGACTTAATGATGTCCTTCCACCACCAGGCGGCGCAAACTTTGCTCCAAACACGGCCAATATTTTATTTACAATCCCGCAATCCCGCCATATTCTTGAACCTTCCCTCGGCTGATACGTCACTCAACGTCACAATACGGCGCCAGTCGCCCAGTCCCGCTCTGTTCAGTGCAAAAAAACATGGCCGACGCATCGTGCCAACCTGTTAAGACTGAATTTTGCTGATTTTTCGCCTGCTCAAGACGCCAGGACGGAGTAAACGAGCGCTGCAGGGCAAGGTGAGCTTCCGAAAAGCTTGTTTTCTAACGTTTTTTGCATCATTCCCACACTTTTGCGACGTTTTTAGTTGAAATTAGGCAAGGGTTGAAATTTCCACCGAAAACCCTTGAAGGGTTGGTTGGTGTTTTATCAAAACCACCCTTCTGTACCAACCCTAACATCAACCCTAGCGAAAAAGCCACGTTAGCTCAAGACCCTTGTATAATTTTGCATTTTCTGACCGGGTCGCACGTATTTAGCATCGTTACTGCAGTGATTTCCTCGTATTTATTATTTTTTGCAAGGTCACGCTCGAGTCCAAACCCTAACCCTAACATCAACCCTGGCGAAAAAGCCACGTTAGCTCAAAACCCTTGTATAATTTTGAATTTTCTGACCGGGTCGCACGTATTTAGCATCGTTACTGCAGTGATTTCCTCGTATTTTTGCAATGTCACGCTGATCTCGCGCCCCGAGAGCCCAACGTCATCAAAAATAGCAAAAAATGACAAAAACGTGGAAAAATGGACAAATCCCGCGAAATCCCATCCCTAAACCCGTATCCCGCATCCCGTCCCGAAAGACAATGATGATCCCGTGACCCTAACCCGCGTCCCCTAACCCTAACCCGCATCGCGCGCCCAAAATCCCCAAAACAGCAAAGTTAAGGCTCATCCCGCAACCCTAACCCGTATCCCGCGACCCTGACCCGCGACCAAGCCGCGGCTAACCCGCGGTCATAGGGTTAGCTTCGAGTCAAGTTTGCTTGCGGTTAGGGTCAAGGGTTAGTTGGGAAAACTACTTCTGTGACAGCCTTTTGGCCGTCGATCCCATGTATCCGGCCCAGAGTCCAGTCCGGTTCCGGAACGGCCAAAAAAAAAAAAAAACATGGCGGCCGCTACACTTTGCCCGGTTTTTCCCTGTCAGCGCCCTTCGCTCTAAGTAAAGCACTGTCCCACTTGACTTCTACAATCCTTTCATCGTCGCAAACGCTACAACAACCCTCTAAGTCAACAGAAGATCGCGCGTGCCTGCACTTCTAGTTTTCCCAAGATCGATGGTCACTTTGTTGGCCAGCTCGCTCAAATTAAATCGACGCTTTCCTGGGCCAAGCGAGTCCCAAAAATCGGGTCAAACGAGGCTTTCTCCTTCCTGTCCTACTTGCCTCGGGCCTGCTGTCACGCAGCGGCTGACGGCAAGCCCCGAAATACGGCCTTTTGTCACCTCATGAATTATTCATGAGCCACCCAATATTTTTCGACAGGGAAACCCCGGCCCCCCAAAAGCAAGAAAATATTATAAGTCTAAAAGCAGGTCGCTTCTCGGCAACTACGTCAAGCCGGCAGGCAAGGGCAGGCCGCAAAACTCACGCTGACATAGTTCTCGACAAGAAACCTGCCTTAGACTTGCCGCCTGGATCGATCTGAACTTGATGCACAACCTTCACTACGAGCGCCCAAACAGCGCTGTTGTGCTTTACAAGGCTCAGAACATCCCTCAGTTCTTCGAGGGATGCTGTTGACTTGCGGGTTTCCGGACTTAATGATGTCCTTCCACCACCAGGCGGCGCAAACTTTGCTCCAAACACGGCCAATATTTTATTTACAATCCCGCAATCCCGCCATATTCTTGAACCTTCCCTCGGCTGATACGTCACTCAACGTCACAATACGGCGCCAGTCGCCCAGTCCCGCTCTGTTCAGTGCAAAAAAACATGGCCGACGCATCGTGCCAACCTGTTAAGACTGAATTTTGCTGATTTTTCGCCTGCTCAAGACGCCAGGACGGAGTAAACGAGCGCTGCAGGGCAAGGTGAGCTTCCGAAAAGCTTGTTTTCTAACGTTTTTTGCATCATTCCCACACTTTTGCGACGTTTTTAGTTGAAATTAGGCAAGGGTTGAAATTTCCACCGAAAACCCTTGAAGGGTTGGTTGGTGTTTTATCAAAACCACCCTTCTGTACCAACCCTAACATCAACCCTAGCGAAAAAGCCACGTTAGCTCAAGACCCTTGTATAATTTTGCATTTTCTGACCGGGTCGCACGTATTTAGCATCGTTACTGCAGTGATTTCCTCGTATTTATTATTTTTTGCAAGGTCACGCTCGAGTCCAAACCCTAACCCTAACATCAACCCTGGCGAAAAAGCCACGTTAGCTCAAAACCCTTGTATAATTTTGAATTTTCTGACCGGGTCGCACGTATTTAGCATCGTTACTGCAGTGATTTCCTCGTATTTTTGCAATGTCACGCTGATCTCGCGCCCCGAGAGCCCAACGTCATCAAAAATAGCAAAAAATGACAAAAACGTGGAAAAATGGACAAATCCCGCGAAATCCCATCCCTAAACCCGTATCCCGCATCCCGTCCCGAAAGACAATGATGATCCCGTGACCCTAACCCGCGTCCCCTAACCCTAACCCGCATCGCGCGCCCAAAATCCCCAAAACAGCAAAGTTAAGGCTCATCCCGCAACCCTAACCCGTATCCCGCGACCCTGACCCGCGACCAAGCCGCGGCTAACCCGCGGTCATAGGGTTAGCTTCGAGTCAAGTTTGCTTGCGGTTAGGGTCAAGGGTTAGTTGGGAAAACTACTTCTGTGACAGCCTTTTGGCCGTCGATCCCATGTATCCGGCCCAGAGTCCAGTCCGGTTCCGGAACGGCCAAAAAAAAAAAAAAACATGGCGGCCGCTACACTTTGCCCGGTTTTTCCCTGTCAGCGCCCTTCGCTCTAAGTAAAGCACTGTCCCACTTGACTTCTACAATCCTTTCATCGTCGCAAACGCTACAACAACCCTCTAAGTCAACAGAAGATCGCGCGTGCCTGCACTTCTAGTTTTCCCAAGATCGATGGTCACTTTGTTGGCCAGCTCGCTCAAATTAAATCGACGCTTTCCTGGGCCAAGCGAGTCCCAAAAATCGGGTCAAACGAGGCTTTCTCCTTCCTGTCCTACTTGCCTCGGGCCTGCTGTCACGCAGCGGCTGACGGCAAGCCCCGAAATACGGCCTTTTGTCACCTCATGAATTATTCATGAGCCACCCAATATTTTTCGACAGGGAAACCCCGGCCCCCCAAAAGCAAGAAAATATTATAAGTCTAAAAGCAGGTCGCTTCTCGGCAACTACGTCAAGCCGACAGGCAAGGGCAGGCCGCAAAACTCACGCTGACATAGTTCTCGACAAGAAACCTGCCTTAGACTTGCCGCCTGGATCGATCTGAACTTGATGCACAACCTTCACTACGAGCGCCCAAACAGCGCTGTTGTGCTTTACAAGGCTCAGAACATCCCTCAGTTCTTCGAGGGATGCTGTTGACTTGCGGGTTTCCGGACTTAATGATGTCCTTCCACCACCAGGCGGCGCAAACTTTGCTCCAAACACGGCCAATATTTTATTTACAATCCCGCAATCCCGCCATATTCTTGAACCTTCCCTCGGCTGATACGTCACTCAACGTCACAATACGGCGCCAGTCGCCCAGTCCCGCTCTGTTCAGTGCAAAAAAACATGGCCGACGCATCGTGCCAACCTGTTAAGACTGAATTTTGCTGATTTTTCGCCTGCTCAAGACGCCAGGACGGAGTAAACGAGCGCTGCAGGGCAAGGTGAGCTTCCGAAAAGCTTGTTTTCTAACGTTTTTTGCATCATTCCCACACTTTTGCGACGTTTTTAGTTGAAATTAGGCAAGGGTTGAAATTTCCACCGAAAACCCTTGAAGGGTTGGTTGGTGTTTTATCAAAACCACCCTTCTGTACCAACCCTAACATCAACCCTAGCGAAAAAGCCACGTTAGCTCAAGACCCTTGTATAATTTTGCATTTTCTGACCGGGTCGCACGTATTTAGCATCGTTACTGCAGTGATTTCCTCGTATTTATTATTTTTTGCAAGGTCACGCTCGAGTCCAAACCCTAACCCTAACATCAACCCTGGCGAAAAAGCCACGTTAGCTCAAAACCCTTGTATAATTTTGAATTTTCTGACCGGGTCGCACGTATTTAGCATCGTTACTGCAGTGATTTCCTCGTATTTTTGCAATGTCACGCTGATCTCGCGCCCCGAGAGCCCAACGTCATCAAAAATAGCAAAAAATGACAAAAACGTGGAAAAATGGACAAATCCCGCGAAATCCCATCCCTAAACCCGTATCCCGCATCCCGTCCCGAAAGACAATGATGATCCCGTGACCCTAACCCGCGTCCCCTAACCCTAACCCGCATCGCGCGCCCAAAATCCCCAAAACAGCAAAGTTAAGGCTCATCCCGCAACCCTAACCCGTATCCCGCGACCCTGACCCGCGACCAAGCCGCGGCTAACCCGCGGTCATAGGGTTAGCTTCGAGTCAAGTTTGCTTGCGGTTAGGGTCAAGGGTTAGTTGGGAAAACTACTTCTGTGACAGCCTTTTGGCCGTCGATCCCATGTATCCGGCCCAGAGTCCAGTCCGGTTCCGGAACGGCCAAAAAAAAAAAAAAACATGGCGGCCGCTACACTTTGCCCGGTTTTTCCCTGTCAGCGCCCTTCGCTCTAAGTAAAGCACTGTCCCACTTGACTTCTACAATCCTTTCATCGTCGCAAACGCTACAACAACCCTCTAAGTCAACAGAAGATCGCGCGTGCCTGCACTTCTAGTTTTCCCAAGATCGATGGTCACTTTGTTGGCCAGCTCGCTCAAATTAAATCGACGCTTTCCTGGGCCAAGCGAGTCCCAAAAATCGGGTCAAACGAGGCTTTCTCCTTCCTGTCCTACTTGCCTCGGGCCTGCTGTCACGCAGCGGCTGACGGCAAGCCCCGAAATACGGCCTTTTGTCACCTCATGAATTATTCATGAGCCACCCAATATTTTTCGACAGGGAAACCCCGGCCCCCCAAAAGCAAGAAAATATTATAAGTCTAAAAGCAGGTCGCTTCTCGGCAACTACGTCAAGCCGGCAGGCAAGGGCAGGCCGCAAAACTCACGCTGACATAGTTCTCGACAAGAAACCTGCCTTAGACTTGCCGCCTGGATCGATCTGAACTTGATGCACAACCTTCACTACGAGCGCCCAAACAGCGCTGTTGTGCTTTACAAGGCTCAGAACATCCCTCAGTTCTTCGAGGGATGCTGTTGACTTGCGGGTTTCCGGACTTAATGATGTCCTTCCACCACCAGGCGGCGCAAACTTTGCTCCAAACACGGCCAATATTTTATTTACAATCCCGCAATCCCGCCATATTCTTGAACCTTCCCTCGGCTGATACGTCACTCAACGTCACAATACGGCGCCAGTCGCCCAGTCCCGCTCTGTTCAGTGCAAAAAAACATGGCCGACGCATCGTGCCAACCTGTTAAGACTGAATTTTGCTGATTTTTCGCCTGCTCAAGACGCCAGGACGGAGTAAACGAGCGCTGCAGGGCAAGGTGAGCTTCCGAAAAGCTTGTTTTCTAACGTTTTTTGCATCATTCCCACACTTTTGCGACGTTTTTAGTTGAAATTAGGCAAGGGTTGAAATTTCCACCGAAAACCCTTGAAGGGTTGGTTGGTGTTTTATCAAAACCACCCTTCTGTACCAACCCTAACATCAACCCTAGCGAAAAAGCCACGTTAGCTCAAGACCCTTGTATAATTTTGCATTTTCTGACCGGGTCGCACGTATTTAGCATCGTTACTGCAGTGATTTCCTCGTATTTATTATTTTTTGCAAGGTCACGCTCGAGTCCAAACCCTAACCCTAACATCAACCCTGGCGAAAAAGCCACGTTAGCTCAAAACCCTTGTATAATTTTGAATTTTCTGACCGGGTCGCACGTATTTAGCATCGTTACTGCAGTGATTTCCTCGTATTTTTGCAATGTCACGCTGATCTCGCGCCCCGAGAGCCCAACGTCATCAAAAATAGCAAAAAATGACAAAAACGTGGAAAAATGGACAAATCCCGCGAAATCCCATCCCTAAACCCGTATCCCGCATCCCGTCCCGAAAGACAATGATGATCCCGTGACCCTAACCCGCGTCCCCTAACCCTAACCCGCATCGCGCGCCCAAAATCCCCAAAACAGCAAAGTTAAGGCTCATCCCGCAACCCTAACCCGTATCCCGCGACCCTGACCCGCGACCAAGCCGCGGCTAACCCGCGGTCATAGGGTTAGCTTCGAGTCAAGTTTGCTTGCGGTTAGGGTCAAGGGTTAGTTGGGAAAACTACTTCTGTGACAGCCTTTTGGCCGTCGATCCCATGTATCCGGCCCAGAGTCCAGTCCGGTTCCGGAACGGCCAAAAAAAAAAAAAAACATGGCGGCCGCTACACTTTGCCCGGTTTTTCCCTGTCAGCGCCCTTCGCTCTAAGTAAAGCACTGTCCCACTTGACTTCTACAATCCTTTCATCGTCGCAAACGCTACAACAACCCTCTAAGTCAACAGAAGATCGCGCGTGCCTGCACTTCTAGTTTTCCCAAGATCGATGGTCACTTTGTTGGCCAGCTCGCTCAAATTAAATCGACGCTTTCCTGGGCCAAGCGAGTCCCAAAAATCGGGTCAAACGAGGCTTTCTCCTTCCTGTCCTACTTGCCTCGGGCCTGCTGTCACGCAGCGGCTGACGGCAAGCCCCGAAATACGGCCTTTTGTCACCTCATGAATTATTCATGAGCCACCCAATATTTTTCGACAGGGAAACCCCGGCCCCCCAAAAGCAAGAAAATATTATAAGTCTAAAAGCAGGTCGCTTCTCGGCAACTACGTCAAGCCGGCAGGCAAGGGCAGGCCGCAAAACTCACGCTGACATAGTTCTCGACAAGAAACCTGCCTTAGACTTGCCGCCTGGATCGATCTGAACTTGATGCACAACCTTCACTACGAGCGCCCAAACAGCGCTGTTGTGCTTTACAAGGCTCAGAACATCCCTCAGTTCTTCGAGGGATGCTGTTGACTTGCGGGTTTCCGGACTTAATGATGTCCTTCCACCACCAGGCGGCGCAAACTTTGCTCCAAACACGGCCAATATTTTATTTACAATCCCGCAATCCCGCCATATTCTTGAACCTTCCCTCGGCTGATACGTCACTCAACGTCACAATACGGCGCCAGTCGCCCAGTCCCGCTCTGTTCAGTGCAAAAAAACATGGCCGACGCATCGTGCCAACCTGTTAAGACTGAATTTTGCTGATTTTTCGCCTGCTCAAGACGCCAGGACGGAGTAAACGAGCGCTGCAGGGCAAGGTGAGCTTCCGAAAAGCTTGTTTTCTAACGTTTTTTGCATCATTCCCACACTTTTGCGACGTTTTTAGTTGAAATTAGGCAAGGGTTGAAATTTCCACCGAAAACCCTTGAAGGGTTGGTTGGTGTTTTATCAAAACCACCCTTCTGTACCAACCCTAACATCAACCCTAGCGAAAAAGCCACGTTAGCTCAAGACCCTTGTATAATTTTGCATTTTCTGACCGGGTCGCACGTATTTAGCATCGTTACTGCAGTGATTTCCTCGTATTTATTATTTTTTGCAAGGTCACGCTCGAGTCCAAACCCTAACCCTAACATCAACCCTGGCGAAAAAGCCACGTTAGCTCAAAACCCTTGTATAATTTTGAATTTTCTGACCGGGTCGCACGTATTTAGCATCGTTACTGCAGTGATTTCCTCGTATTTTTGCAATGTCACGCTGATCTCGCGCCCCGAGAGCCCAACGTCATCAAAAATAGCAAAAAATGACAAAAACGTGGAAAAATGGACAAATCCCGCGAAATCCCATCCCTAAACCCGTATCCCGCATCCCGTCCCGAAAGACAATGATGATCCCGTGACCCTAACCCGCGTCCCCTAACCCTAACCCGCATCGCGCGCCCAAAATCCCCAAAACAGCAAAGTTAAGGCTCATCCCGCAACCCTAACCCGTATCCCGCGACCCTGACCCGCGACCAAGCCGCGGCTAACCCGCGGTCATAGGGTTAGCTTCGAGTCAAGTTTGCTTGCGGTTAGGGTCAAGGGTTAGTTGGGAAAACTACTTCTGTGACAGCCTTTTGGCCGTCGATCCCATGTATCCGGCCCAGAGTCCAGTCCGGTTCCGGAACGGCCAAAAAAAAAAAAAAACATGGCGGCCGCTACACTTTGCCCGGTTTTTCCCTGTCAGCGCCCTTCGCTCTAAGTAAAGCACTGTCCCACTTGACTTCTACAATCCTTTCATCGTCGCAAACGCTACAACAACCCTCTAAGTCAACAGAAGATCGCGCGTGCCTGCACTTCTAGTTTTCCAAGATCGATGGTCACTTTGTTGGCCAGCTCGCTCAAATTAAATCGACGCTTTCCTGGGCCAAGCGAGTCCCAAAAATCGGGTCAAACGAGGCTTTCTCCTTCCTGTCCTACTTGCCTCGGGCCTGCTGTCACGCAGCGGCTGACGGCAAGCCCCGAAATACGGCCTTTTGTCACCTCATGAATTATTCATGAGCCACCCAATATTTTTCGACAGGGAAACCCCGGCCCCCCAAAAGCAAGAAAATATTATAAGTCTAAAAGCAGGTCGCTTCTCGGCAACTACGTCAAGCCGGCAGGCAAGGGCAGGCCGCAAAACTCACGCTGACATAGTTCTCGACAAGAAACCTGCCTTAGACTTGCCGCCTGGATCGATCTGAACTTGATGCACAACCTTCACTACGAGCGCCCAAACAGCGCTGTTGTGCTTTACAAGGCTCAGAACATCCCTCAGTTCTTCGAGGGATGCTGTTGACTTGCGGGTTTCCGGACTTAATGATGTCCTTCCACCACCAGGCGGCGCAAACTTTGCTCCAAACACGGCCAATATTTTATTTACAATCCCGCAATCCCGCCATATTCTTGAACCTTCCCTCGGCTGATACGTCACTCAACGTCACAATACGGCGCCAGTCGCCCAGTCCCGCTCTGTTCAGTGCAAAAAAACATGGCCGACGCATCGTGCCAACCTGTTAAGACTGAATTTTGCTGATTTTTCGCCTGCTCAAGACGCCAGGACGGAGTAAACGAGCGCTGCAGGGCAAGGTGAGCTTCCGAAAAGCTTGTTTTCTAACGTTTTTTGCATCATTCCCACACTTTTGCGACGTTTTTAGTTGAAATTAGGCAAGGGTTGAAATTTCCACCGAAAACCCTTGAAGGGTTGGTTGGTGTTTTATCAAAACCACCCTTCTGTACCAACCCTAACATCAACCCTAGCGAAAAAGCCACGTTAGCTCAAGACCCTTGTATAATTTTGCATTTTCTGACCGGGTCGCACGTATTTAGCATCGTTACTGCAGTGATTTCCTCGTATTTATTATTTTTTGCAAGGTCACGCTCGAGTCCAAACCCTAACCCTAACATCAACCCTGGCGAAAAAGCCACGTTAGCTCAAAACCCTTGTATAATTTTGAATTTTCTGACCGGGTCGCACGTATTTAGCATCGTTACTGCAGTGATTTCCTCGTATTTTTGCAATGTCACGCTGATCTCGCGCCCCGAGAGCCCAACGTCATCAAAAATAGCAAAAAATGACAAAAACGTGGAAAAATGGACAAATCCCGCGAAATCCCATCCCTAAACCCGTATCCCGCATCCCGTCCCGAAAGACAATGATGATCCCGTGACCCTAACCCGCGTCCCCTAACCCTAACCCGCATCGCGCGCCCAAAATCCCCAAAACAGCAAAGTTAAGGCTCATCCCGCAACCCTAACCCGTATCCCGCGACCCTGACCCGCGACCAAGCCGCGGCTAACCCGCGGTCATAGGGTTAGCTTCGAGTCAAGTTTGCTTGCGGTTAGGGTCAAGGGTTAGTTGGGGAAAACTACTTCTGTGACAGCCTTTTGGCCGTCGATCCCATGTATCCGGCCCAGAGTCCAGTCCGGTTCCGGAACGGCCAAAAAAAAAAAAAAACATGGCGGCCGCTACACTTTGCCCGGTTTTTCCCTGTCAGCGCCCTTCGCTCTAAGTAAAGCACTGTCCCCACTTGACTTCTACAATCCTTTCATCGTCGCAAACGCTACAACAACCCTCTAAGTCAACAGAAGATCGCGCGTGCCTGCACTTCTAGTTTTCCCAAGATCGATGGTCACTTTGTTGGCCAGCTCGCTCAAATTAAATCGACGCTTTCCTGGGCCAAGCGAGTCCCAAAAATCGGGTCAAACGAGGCTTTCTCCTTCCTGTCCTACTTGCCTCGGGCCTGCTGTCACGCAGCGGCTGACGGCAAGCCCCGAAATACGGCCTTTTGTCACCTCATGAATTATTCATGAGCCACCCAATATTTTTCGACAGGGAAACCCCGGCCCCCCAAAAGCAAGAAAATATTATAAGTCTAAAAGCAGGTCGCTTCTCGGCAACTACGTCAAGCCGGCAGGCAAGGGCAGGCCGCAAAACTCACGCTGACATAGTTCTCGACAAGAAACCTGCCTTAGACTTGCCGCCTGGATCGATCTGAACTTGATGCACAACCTTCACTACGAGCGCCCAAACAGCGCTGTTGTGCTTTACAAGGCTCAGAACATCCCTCAGTTCTTCGAGGGATGCTGTTGACTTGCGGGTTTCCGGACTTAATGATGTCCTTCCACCACCAGGCGGCGCAAACTTTGCTCCAAACACGGCCAATATTTTATTTACAATCCCGCAATCCCGCCATATTCTTGAACCTTCCCTCGGCTGATACGTCACTCAACGTCACAATACGGCGCCAGTCGCCCAGTCCCGCTCTGTTCAGTGCAAAAAAACATGGCCGACGCATCGTGCCAACCTGTTAAGACTGAATTTTGCTGATTTTTCGCCTGCTCAAGACGCCAGGACGGAGTAAACGAGCGCTGCAGGGCAAGGTGAGCTTCCGAAAAGCTTGTTTTCTAACGTTTTTTGCATCATTCCCACACTTTTGCGACGTTTTTAGTTGAAATTAGGCAAGGGTTGAAATTTCCACCGAAAACCCTTGAAGGGTTGGTTGGTGTTTTATCAAAACCACCCTTCTGTACCAACCCTAACATCAACCCTAGCGAAAAAGCCACGTTAGCTCAAGACCCTTGTATAATTTTGCATTTTCTGACCGGGTCGCACGTATTTAGCATCGTTACTGCAGTGATTTCCTCGTATTTATTATTTTTTGCAAGGTCACGCTCGAGTCCAAACCCTAACCCTAACATCAACCCTGGCGAAAAAGCCACGTTAGCTCAAAACCCTTGTATAATTTTGAATTTTCTGACCGGGTCGCACGTATTTAGCATCGTTACTGCAGTGATTTCCTCGTATTTTTGCAATGTCACGCTGATCTCGCGCCCCGAGAGCCCAACGTCATCAAAAATAGCAAAAAATGACAAAAACGTGGAAAAATGGACAAATCCCGCGAAATCCCATCCCTAAACCCGTATCCCGCATCCCGTCCCGAAAGACAATGATGATCCCGTGACCCTAACCCGCGTCCCCTAACCCTAACCCGCATCGCGCGCCCAAAATCCCCAAAACAGCAAAGTTAAGGCTCATCCCGCAACCCTAACCCGTATCCCGCGACCCTGACCCGCGACCAAGCCGCGGCTAACCCGCGGTCATAGGGTTAGCTTCGAGTCAAGTTTGCTTGCGGTTAGGGTCAAGGGTTAGTTGGGAAAACTACTTCTGTGACAGCCTTTTGGCCGTCGATCCCATGTATCCGGCCCAGAGTCCAGTCCGGTTCCGGAACGGCCAAAAAAAAAAAAAACATGGCGGCCGCTACACTTTGCCCGGTTTTTCCCTGTCAGCGCCCTTCGCTCTAAGTAAAGCACTGTCCCACTTGACTTCTACAATCCTTTCATCGTCGCAAACGCTACAACAACCCTCTAAGTCAACAGAAGATCGCGCGTGCCTGCACTTCTAGTTTTCCCAAGATCGATGGTCACTTTGTTGGCCAGCTCGCTCAAATTAAATCGACGCTTTCCTGGGCCAAGCGAGTCCCAAAAATCGGGTCAAACGAGGCTTTCTCCTTCCTGTCCTACTTGCCTCGGGCCTGCTGTCACGCAGCGGCTGACGGCAAGCCCCGAAATACGGCCTTTTGTCACCTCATGAATTATTCATGAGCCACCCAATATTTTTCGACAGGGAAACCCCGGCCCCCCAAAAGCAAGAAAATATTATAAGTCTAAAAGCAGGTCGCTTCTCGGCAACTACGTCAAGCCGGCAGGCAAGGGCAGGCCGCAAAACTCACGCTGACATAGTTCTCGACAAGAAACCTGCCTTAGACTTGCCGCCTGGATCGATCTGAACTTGATGCACAACCTTCACTACGAGCGCCCAAACAGCGCTGTTGTGCTTTACAAGGCTCAGAACATCCCTCAGTTCTTCGAGGGATGCTGTTGACTTGCGGGTTTCCGGACTTAATGATGTCCTTCCACCACCAGGCGGCGCAAACTTTGCTCCAAACACGGCCAATATTTTATTTACAATCCCGCAATCCCGCCATATTCTTGAACCTTCCCTCGGCTGATACGTCACTCAACGTCACAATACGGCGCCAGTCGCCCAGTCCCGCTCTGTTCAG
>CAXIVM010001618.1:0-17000 GCA_964035705.1 Porites rus | reverse complement strand
GTCTTTTTAACCGGCGGTGTGCGATCCTTCTTCGAATTCTTGTTGGGCGTTCTGTTCCTCGTGCACTTCTGCTGTGGCTTCATGACGCTGATTCTTAGATCTAACCGTAACGAGCATGTTCCAAACCAAAGCAGCATGCAGTTGCCATGGAGAGAGAACAGGAACGCGTTGTTCACGCTGCAGAACTGCAGGAGAGCAGCAACTTCGCCCTCGAAACACGACAGAATGCGAATTTAAGGAATCATAAAGAAGGCTGAAAGATCCTGGAAGACAATGATTGCAGTTGACACAGTACAGACATTGCCCAAAGAGTAGGGTTTCTCCTTTTCACTGGGCACATCGTCACTGGACAAATCGAGTTTTTAGCCCGTTTTGACAGGAAACTTCGTTGGACAGTAGAGCAACCTTTCCCTAGGCAAGTTGGTAGACATATGGCAGCTGGCCGCATGTTGTGAGGGCGCAGTATCAAGAGCAACTTCCACACGTAGAACCGTAGAACATAAATCTTACACAATGTGCCTGGCTACGACGCAATGAAAACACAAATCATGGCATGTCGCCCATGGTTGGACACGATTCTCGCTCTGTCATTTTGCAAAGCGCGCAGATCCATCGCGGAAGTCCGGGACATCCGAACCAAACACACAACTACCAATCTTTGACATTTTGGAAGCGTGACAGTAATACATGAATATGTATATGTGTTTTTTACATGTCTTTACTAGGAAAACCGTTGGCGACATGGACTGTTTCAGTTGGTTGATGAGGGCTTTGCACCATGAAATGTCACAGACGGCTGATGTAGCATTTTCTCAGACCTTTCATGGGATGATTTGGATGAGATTTGGCGACTACATGGTGAACCTTGTTTTGTGCAGTCCAACACGCATTCTAATTGTTGCTCTGTTTGCAAGAGCTTTCCGGGCTTGACATCCGCAAATGCACTGGGGCTGTAAGTTCATCATTTCCTTCAAGCGTTCGTGCAAGTGGGACGATTGTGTCCATCTACCGACCCTTGAAGCAAGTGAAAGCCAGGGCTGTTACTGTAGTTTTCTTTTGCTTCATCCTCGTGCAAAAATCAGCGCGGCCTGCCATGGCACAAACCGTGGATGTGCAATGTTTCAGGCACTGCTCTCACTGCGCCTGAAGTGTTTGCGCGGCGTTGCTTTGCGGCAAATGCCTCGGGATCCCATGCGGAGGAGGCGGCCCCCTCCTGTGGGCCCCATCACTTCTTGTTGGATTTGCAAGTAGCAGCACCGTGATTGGGAGACGCACAAACACGCTGGTTCTTGACGACGAGGCCGCAGATGTGCTTACCCTGAGGGTAGGTCTTCCGATCGCTTCGGCATTGCCCGAGCTGGAAAGCCTGACAGATTCTAAGGTCCGAGCCACCTCACAACCATGGATCTCCTTGCCCAGTAACCAACCATTATCCGACTTGTTGAGCGAAGTCGTATCAGCCACGCAGCTGCCCCCTGCGTCACCCGCAGAAGCCGCCACCAGCCAATGAGCATCCCGCGCCAGGGCCACCTCCTTGATGACTTGTCCCAAGGTCTTCTGGCCATCACGGAAGCGAGCAACCCATTCGCAAATCACTCAGGTTTGCCGAGAGGCCCGAGAAGCAAGGTCAGGGAAGGAAAGTCCACACAAATCTATCATCACTCATTTGTTTCCTTTCTCATTTCTTAGCTTGGCTTCTGGCAGATATCCATAGTCACAGGGTCAGAATCATGTTTCTCGATTTACAGAGCGCTGGCAGCAGAAACCAGTTGCTAAAAACTATACTGTAAACACATGTTTTTTTTCTGTCGCCTTTCTTTCCATGCACGGACGGCTTTGCGTAGGGCTGTCGGCACTCGGCATGTGTTCACTCTTCGTCCGTTCCACCTCGCCAAACTTCTCCGTTGTAGCGCCTGATGGGCCCTTGGGTCCGGGCATCGACTGGTGACTTCTTTGGCCGCTGCCCTTGTTGAAAGCAACAGGTTCAACAAAATATGGGGGGTGCCTTAAATAACTGTTCCAGGTAGTACCGTGAGTTCACGGAATATTTTTTTTTAGTATATTTTTGGGAATATTTACAGCCCTAGGTATAGGATACTGTATACTGGACACATACATGGAATATTTTTTGTTAAGATGATATGTTGGCAACACTACATAGAAGAAGCAATTCCAGAATGCCATGTGAACATATACCTAGAATATTTATTTGAAAGAACTCAATACATACCTGGAATATTAACCCAAGGGACCTTTAAGATTTGATACCATTTGTAAGAGCATGTCGAAGCATACCCAGAATATTCTTTATAAGTAACATTAAGTAACTGGAATGCTTGTGGGATATAAACATGTTTTAATTATTCCACTAACTAAGCGAGTTGTGGAATATTTAATTTTGGAGAACTGGAAGTATCTAGGAATATGTTTTAATATTCCTGCAGGTATCGACAGTCAAGGGTATCTAAGGCACCCCCCATAACAAAATTCATGCTTCTTAACTTCTTAGGCAACTTCTTAGGCTTGTGTTATGGTTGCCTCCTGCATTTCAAAAATATAGGACAGCTCATTTCCCACCGTCGGCAGGAGAATGTGAAAGACGGTGAGATAAGTAAGAAGAAAATGCGAAGTCCCGACAGAACCTTTTTCAATGCGCCAAACCAGAGTTGTTTCAAGTAAGCGAGCCCGGTAAAGACTTCCTCCAACAGTTGTGAATTTCCGATGATAACGGAAGGGATGGGGAGGGTGAAAGGAAGGTGAACTGCTGTGTACTGAGTTCCGATCGGAACTTTTGTTAAAGACCGCACCCCGCCCTCCCTACTTAGTAGGTGCCTACTTAATTAAGTAAGGGAGAGGTAGCTAGTCGGTGCAGGTAGGACACAGGATAGCTCACGCTCGCATAATTAATTTGGCTCCTAGAATTTTAGGGACACCGTTGCTTTCTTGTTTGATTGATGCGTCGCAACTCTGTGCTTGAGACGCACGGCGTATTCAGAGACCCGGACAGGAAGTGAACGCAACGAGAGAATTGCAAGGCTCGAGTCACGACTTGTGAAATGAGTTGTGGAAGTCATGGCCCGAGCTGACTGACAGGTCTTGAGCATGATACCCTTCGCGTGATGGGGGAGATGTGGGACTTGCCACAGGACGGATCAAAGCAGACAGGCTCCAAGCTGTTAAACTTTGGCCACAAACTGACAGGCGCAGGCAGACTAGCGGTGCATTTCGATCACCGCCGCCAGGTTGTTTGCTTGGTGAAAATAGAAAGTCGCTAGTGCTCAGTGCTTTTGTCCTATTACTTTTGTTTGAAGGCTCACTGCGTGTCGGTTTGAGCCCAGTGTGCTCACATGAGGGAGAGATCCTGCAGAACAGCCTCAACTTAGTTCATACACTATGATACAACTATACGCCTCTATGCGTAAGCCTCAGATGGCCTAAGCTGGTTCATCTCGCGCCTCTCAATCAGTACGGTGCGCACAGCAGAGCCGTGTCTGGATTTGCCTTTATGTTCTTCCTAAACAATTCTCGGGTCACTGTTGTTGAGCTGGGCCAACAGTTTGTTAGCTGGTCCCTTTCTGACTGGATTTGATTGTGGATAGTTTAGCTTGCTGGTGTACATCATTTCCAGCTAAGTGAAGGCTATCAAGGAGCAGGACGTTTCATATAGACCTCATACTGCCCACTCCTAAACAGCATAATGTTTGAAGCAAAAGAAACATTAGAGCTCCACTTCAAGCTCGATGCATTTTGGGAGCAGTGGCCCCATTATTCCCAAAGCTCTTCAGCATCATTTATGATGTTCCGCCAGTCGGTATATGAGCATGCAGTCAAAGCTCAGTTGCATTTGGCAAGACTGCTTCATGCCAAATGCGCATGACTCCTGGAGCGCATGTTTGCCCAGTATCAGCTGCTCAGATTCATGTTCTGCAAGTTTCCTTCATTGAGAGATATTCATGGAGAAATATTTGAACTTAATCGGACTCACACTTCTTGAATCAAGTTTGTTCCCTTTGCAGCAAATCAGTGTTTTCACACTGCCACGATATCATTTGACAAGCACTCCTCACTAGTTGCAGCGCCATGCTTCCTTTAATGAAGCAAACATGAGGTGCCTCATACATTTGCTGATAGCGGGCGTTTTTGGAGACGATGCCAGTTGCAGCTTGCAGAAGCCACATGTTCGTTCCGCCAGCTTGAGCCTCACCTCACGTGCCTCGACAGCGACACCTGATCTTTGGTCAACTCCCTCGGGGTTTCGTCAGTGTCCCCCGGTTTCAGCCATACAAGCCGGATCGCCTTTGCCCAGCGTGCCAGCAAGCATTTTGCCACAGAAAATCCAGTGTTCGCCAGGCTGCACTGTGATCGGCAATTTTGTTGATGACCTCTATGAGTTTTCCTGTTGTTGCAGTGGTCAGCTCTGTCAGGGCTGCCGGAGATTCAGTGAAGGCGTTTGCCAAGAGTGTGCTGCCGGATATGTGATGCAGAAAATTCCCATTATGAACATTTCCAAGTGTTTCATTTGCGACGACGTGCCGAATTGGCATGACATGCACGGTCGGAGCTGTGCAGATCTAAAACACCTTCACATTTGTTCTGGCTCTTGGCCACCACAGGATCAGGATTTGGCATATCATGGAGTGAGACCCAGCGAGGCGTGTTGTGCATGTGGTGGTGGAAATGTATATCCAACCCCTTCCTTTATGAAGCTAACTGTGGAGGCCCTGCATTTTGGCCAGCAGATCCACTCAACTCCAGAACCCATCACCTCCATAGCTCAGGAGGTTGAACCAGGATGTGCTTTTGCAGCATCCGGGCTCCAATTGCTTCCTGACGGTCGTGTGAAGGGTGTGGTCAATGTCCCAAACAACACCGTGCTTGAATGCTCAACCGTGTCCGTGCAAGATCCTGTCCGGGGTATAATCAGCAGCACTGAATATTCGGTGCCCGTCTTCCGCTTTTCATACGGACAGCAGGTGGTCAACTTCAAATTTTATGGCTTGGACCAGCATCCGTCACCAGACAGAATTCCATTGCAAGCATCCACAAAGGATTTGACTGGCTTTCAGAAGCAGTGTGATCCAAAGTGCCCGTGGTTCAAAGTTGATTCAACAGGTGACCTGCTCTTTGTGGCCGAAGGCGCCGAAGGAAGGAAGACGTTCCCGCAAGGATTAAAATCACAGGTTACCGATATGCCTGGAATGCCTTCCTGCAGCTGCTACGTGCGGGCATCTCAATCAAAGACCGAGTTCGTGGCGGCACAGGTACGTCTTTGGCGAGCTGGTGTGTGGAAGGCTTCTTGGGCCAAATCATGAGTTTGGGTTGGTGGACGTTGATGGAACTTGTTGAGAGAACGGATGGAAGGGTATGAGAACTACCACCCCGTTCATTCCCTGTAGGTGCCGAAGATGGTTGCCCGCGTTTCCGCAGAAATGCCTGAGATACCTCTCATTGAGGACTTGGGACTTTTGGCGCTTTTGGTATTTTTGTTATCTTTGTTTTTACGAATTGAACATACTGTAGCAAGGACATGTTATTGGATGGGTCACAACCGTGCAGCCATATGTTGACTCATGAACATCGCATAACAGGATGTGGAAAACTTGTTGGAAGTGCTTGAAGCCCCGAAGGGCTTGTTAATTCAAGCTATCGACAGCAGGAGTTACACAAACCAAGGACCTGGCTGGCAATGGTACAATGGTTCTGGACATGATTTCCAGCTCCCAGTGGTTGAGGAGCTCTCTACTGGAAAGAAGTTCATTGTGTCGGAGGCCACCCCTCCAGATATATTGGATGTGAGTTGTAGGACTCCGAGCACTGAGCTTACATGGTCGCAGACCACAGGTGAGGTGAAACTACAAGGAGAAACAGCTTTTCGATTAGATCCCGTGACTGGCGCGATCTCTGGCACGCCGCTTCTCAGCTTTCTCTCTGCTCAGGGACGTGGCGAGGTGAATGTCACCTGCAAAGTTGCGATTGGAGGCAAAACGACAGGAACAAATTTGGTTGAAGTTGACAATTAGGAAGAGCAAATTGGAAAGGACCTGAAAAGGCCTCAAGCATCAAATTTGTCGAAGTGCTGCATGTTGAGGCCCACTCTATGACAAGGTCCTGCCAGTAGCAACATTTAATATCCTGATCCAGGATGAGGTGTGTGCGGAGCCCAGAAGATATCATCCTGAATCTGAGCACACAAATTGAATGAATATGATGCTGGATGAACCAACATGCAATGATGGTTCTGTGAAACATCGTCATGCGATGAACAGTTTCGGCCTGGGGTGAGATATTCTTCACACTCCGCGCCTTGCCTTCGGTGCGTAGAAGACCCACCTCAAGTATTTGAAAAGAACAACCATCCCATAATGTCATAATGTTGACTGTTGAAAAGCAAAGCTCCCCATCTATGGAGATGTTAAAACGTTCGGTAAGGGGCAAGGGGCTTTATTGGTCAACCCCATCATCCAGAAGAGCTAGCTCAGAACTGTTAAAATCTGGATTGTACAACTTATGATTTTCCGCTATTCATAATAATGCATTGCCGTTTTTCGTTTGACCAAGCAGCTTTGGACAAGATTCATCAAGATTCCAGCTTCGATGCGAAACATTGGTCGAATCAAGCCGCAACACACAAACACCACGAAACGATGTGCGCAAAGTTACACAGCTCGGACTTTGCGATCAGACTCAAGAAGCAAAATATGCAAAATAAGTTAAGAGACAATGTCCAAGCTCAATTTGTACTAGGACGTCAACTTGCTGTATTTGGCCACTCTATGAACATAAAACATAACAGCAAAAGAACAGACATCCTCGCACAAAGTTTCGCTCTAGCTTGCTTTTTCAACAAGACGCAAGAACGAAAGGTTGACTTTTACTTGATTAGTTTGTCAATGTTTGTCAATGATGGCGTGTAGTGCCACTGGTGTCGTTCTTGTCAGAGGCAAAGCTTCCCAATACTACATGCTGAGGTTGGGTGCCGCGGCACATCTCAAGTGTGACCTTGGTTGACGACTACCCTGACCACCCAGATTCAAGTGACATGGAGGAAGCAAAATGCATACAGATTTGCCGTGCTCGAATGGATTGTGCAGCAGCTCGCGTGTGGTTCTCGCATTGCTTGATTATTGCGAGTCACCTGAACAATCCTCGGCCGGACCCGGACGGAGGCGGCATGTATTTGGTTCGATTGAACAATTGCTCGGAGCAAACTTCGGAACTAAATATTACAGTCCCAGGTGCTCAATATCTTCAAGGAACATTTTCGGCGATGAATGTGTACCACGGAGAAGCATCTTATTCTCGGGCTGGATTTAACCCAGAACGTCAATTGCTGTTGGTCCGAAAAGCCAACGTGCAGCAGGCCATAAGTGACTTTTGCGCAGAGTCACTTGGTGGAATGAAGGAAGAATGGGTGACGGTCTTTTGATGCTTTGAATGTGAGTGTTCCTTGCTTTTATATAACTTTCAAGCGTGTATTCAGGGCTGTTAACGTCAAAGGACGTTTATTGCGAACGTTCGATGCCAGCCTCATTTATTTGTAAATCGCTATCGATTCTCAACTTTGCACCACCACGGCATTGCGGTAGCCTTGTTGCACCCAGCCGCGCAGTCTCAGGTACACATGTGCAGCAACAGCAGGTGAAAGTGCGCCTCTTCGGCCGCCGAACATGAACCACGTCACCGTACCCAATCGTCCCATTATACTCACCTGGGCAAGTGCCACATCATGAGGTGTACATGTCCCCATACTGAAATGAAAGTGTACCACATTGTCGCTTGGTGAAGTTGTGCAACTTGTTGGCCCCTGTGAAATCACACCAAGCCATCAGGTGTTCCACTGATACCAACACAGTCATCGAAGGACACATGGGTGTGAGTCCAAGCCTGTGGCTGAATTTCGGATGGTTTGCTATCATCAGGAGAAGAGGAACATAAGGAGTTAACTGCTTGCACATACGTCACATCAGCAGGGAAATTTCTACCGCAATACACCGCACCACCGGGTGCACTTGCAACATCTTCAGTAGATGCGCCAATTGCCAGTGGGTGACAAGGTGCGCCACATCAACATCTATATATATATATATATAGAACATGTGTTGTGCTTGGTACACCAGTAAGGGAAATCTCTACCTCCACAACCGCAAGTGTCCTGGTACTGCATGTTCTTAAACAACTAGACTTCCGAACCACATCATCAGGCGAGCGTTTGCTGGAGTAGGTGAAATGGCACCAAATTATATAGAAGATATTAGATGAAGGCTAGTCGCGTCGAAGCAAGATAGCACCTAGGGTGAAGCTTGTATCACATCACAACACCGACATCATCAAGGCGCAAAATACATGCACCATAACAGATTCTGTGTCTTGAACGCTCTCTTCAACATGACAAGACACCCTCGCGTCCCTATTTTGCCGCTGCCCTGTTCAGCTTACTTTGTTTAACCGCCTCTTCCGCCTCTTTCAGTTGGTTTTTTGTTGGAACACATGTGAAAGCGTCGATCAGGTCCAAGTGGCTGCTTTTGCACATCAACTCTTCAGACTTTGAGGATGGTTCGCTCGGCTCACAAAACGCTCCAGAATTTTTTGGAGATCCCATGGCTTGTGTGAATTCCGATGTCGTAAGCCATGCTTTCAAAGATGGCACGGATGACTTTAACATGAGGCTCTTGCCAAACCAAATTGCGGAACCGGACTTGGACCATATTTATCAGGATGTGTCCCAGCTTCAAAATGCCACCATCTCTTTGGCTTTGCCATCCTGTCCAAAGCCCGAGAATGATGATTTCGTCTTCGGCACAGTCGAGACTCCTGGAATTTACACACTTCAGCCCTGCGAATGCTTCGGAGCGGCACACGCAGCTGCAGCGCCAGTTGATGAAGCTTCAGATGCTGCCGTTCCCCGCAATCAGGATGGCTACTTCAACAACGGTTCAGCTCCTAGGCCAAAGCATACCCTTGCGATAGCCGAGATAATCTGTCAACGATGTAGCCGGAGTAGAGGCTTCGTCTCGGCGTTCATTACATCTCACGACAGATGGAATTTGGGGCGAATCGAGCGCGGCGTGGCGACGACCAAATTCGAGGAGAACCCACCACACAGAGAGCTGACACACCGGCAAACCTGAAAGATTCATTGGAACCAACAATATCACAAAGGATACCAGATTCCATAGTGATATGAGGTATAGACAACAAAATAGACATGGCTCCCACATGAAACATGAAGCTAGCTTTTGGCCTCAGCCTACGCTTCCCAAGTATGTAATTGGCCAAAACAATCAAGTCAATAAAATCTACTAAATATATGCAAATGGTTGAGACAGATTTGGAGGAAGCTCCCAATGCGTCAAAACCTGGACTGACTTGGGGTTCCAATCCTGCGAATGGGGCTTTTGCTGAGGTTCCAGACCAGTTACTCTTCTCGGGGCCCTACACATGCGAAGAAAATGCCCGGGGACTTAGATCGAAGAGCACTTGGTGAAGACTTCGCACTTTCATGCATCCTGATTTCCCACATTTGTTTGTATGGATTTGTAGTCGCAGTTGGTGAGGTACAGAAGTTGAGCTTGGTAGATTTGAACCTTTGAAGAGTTGCCATGAATTCAATCGCGACCTCCCGTCATTGGGAGCAGTTGTCAGAGCATTTGGTCCGGTTTTGGTGGAGCGGGGTATTGAAGAAGTTCCAAGGGATGCTGTTGCCGAAACTGCAGTTGGTAACAAACCCCTTCGGTTTCGCTCGAAACCCTTCAGCCTGCCGCAAGAGACCGCCTTGATGTTTTCTTTACAAAAACCAATTTGTTTATTGCAGTGCTTTTCGTTTTGCGAACCACATAGCAACTAGCGGTGGATGTGAATACTCGATTCTAGACACCACAAATCGTTCTGTTCTTCAATAGTGTCTTGAAAAACATTGTAAATAGCGGTGTCTTGCGCGGAGTCACTTGCAAAAATACCACATTATCGAAGGTGGCATCGGGTTTGAGGATGCAAAGCTGAGATAACAACGATTGCCACTTACGTGAACTCTGAATACCACCATTGCATGCCGAAACTTGTCCTTTGTAGCTGCTCTTTTCAGGTGTAGTAACGTACGAAGGCGCAGTTCCTTTGCTTGCCAATCATGCCTGGCCCTTTCAAAACTGTCTCTGTGCTGGCAACCAATCATTGCAGCTATCAACCAATCGTTGCAAAGTTACATGGCTTGAAAGGCATCCATTTCGGCACCACTTACGCCGCCGGTTTTCCAAAACGTGGCTAGAAGAAGGACGTGCCTGTAAACACCCATTGGCTGATATTGGCTCGCTCCGCAGTAGATAAGAACGATGAAGTAAGAGGCTCCTTCCGGAACACTCTCCTTGCCCAACAGGAGCATCATGGAGCATCAACCAACATTTGACACTTGGCTTGAACCCCCCTTTGTACTTTGTTCGCCACCACAGATTCAACCCTTCTCGGGAAGACATTGATTTGCGCAACAAAAAGACACAAGGTCAACTTGAATTCATGTTGCCACCAGTGCGGATGTATCTCACGTGTGCGTTCGTCTAAATAGGCATTGCACCAGGTTGCAACTAAATCGCGTGCTTTGCGTGCCTGGCGATTGTTCTTTTCCTGCTGTTCCTGCCCTCTCAGATCTTGAACTGTTTTAAGTCAGTCCGATAGTCAGGTCGATGTGAAGGTTGGTTGCTGACTTGAGCACTTCGAGTTGTAACCTTTCTGCCGGGATGTATTCAAAAGGAATCAGATATTTTGCAAGAGGGTTGAAAACAACCTGTTTTCAACGGCCGACGCCTCGTTTTGGAACGCGAATTCAGCTCGTTTCGGAACCCGGATTCGCCTCGTTTCGGAACGCGGGTGAAATGGTCTCCGGAGGCTAGGAAGTGGTTTCTGGGAAGTGGTTTCTGGGAAGTGGTTTCTGGGAAGTGGTTTCTGGGAAGTGGTTTCTGGCAAGTGGTTTCTGGGAAGTGGTTTGGGGGAAGTGGTTTCTGGGAAGTGGTTTCTGGGAAGTGGTTTCTGGGAAGTGGTTTCTGGGAAGTGGTTTCTGGCAAGTGGTTTCTGGGAAGTGGTTTCTGGGAAGTGGTTTCTGGGAAGTGGTTTCTGGGAAGTGGTTTCTGGGAAGTGGTTTCTGGGAAGTGGTTTCTGGCAAGTGGTTTCTGGGAAGTGGTTTCTGGGAAGTGGTTTCTGGGAAGTGGTTTCTGGGAAGTGGTTTCTGCCAAGTGGTTTCTGGCAAGTGGTTTCTGGGGGCTGGTTTCTGGGGGCTTGTTTGCTGGGAAGTGGCTTCTGGGAAGTGTTTTCCGGGAAGTGGTTGCTGGGGGCTGGTTTCTGGGCAATGGTTTCTGAGAAGTATTTTCTGGGAAGTGGTTTCTGGGAAGCGGATTCTGGCGAGTGGTTTCTGGGTGCTGGTTTCTGGGAATTGGTTTCTGGGAAGTGGTTTCTGGGAAGTGGTTTCTGGGTCCGTTCGGTGAGAACATCGAACATGTCAACACGACTTCAGGCATTTGTGTTCGAAGAAAAGGGCGCGTTGTCTTTGTTAACGAGGGTTATGAGCCCAAGTGACACGCCATGGGTGAGCGGTCCCGCTCCATGCCACCGTTGAATCCATGGTGGTCGGACCGCTGCAAGCGGGAGGCGCTCCTGAGGTATGCACGACCTGAGGACCTCCCTGTACCTCACGATGGAGATGACTCCGACCTGCTGGAGACGCAAGGTGACCGCGTCGGTGGCTGTGGGAAGGGACGAGGTGTTTCGGCCCTTGAAGGTGGAGGCAATGGACTGTTTGTCACACCCCCAAGCCGCAGGGAGGAGGAAGAAGATCGTGGTCGGGGTGGTGGGAAGCGGACTCACGGCGCGATGCCGGAGATGGTTCGTGAAGCCAAGGGTCGACAACCTGCCCGTACTATGGGGCCCATGCCTGATTGCCCTGAGCAAAAGTTATGAGAAGCCATCCAATGCAGCCGTGGCAATTTCCAAGCAGCTGAATAAGCCTGCTGCAAAACCCAAGGCCAAGGCAAAGGCTAAGGCCACGTAGGCGATTCTGCCTTTGTGGTGCGATCGGGTGGCCCACTCACTCATTGTATTGCTTCTAGCGCAAACAGTTAAAGTTGTTTGTTGTATTTTTGATATAGGAACAATACCGGCAGAATGGCTTTTTGGTGCCGTCACACGCGTGGATGTGATGGGAGTTCTCATGAGTGCAGAACCTGAGCAATGGCTTGGGACGCATGAGACTGCGGCTATATGACATATAGCTAGGGGATACATCTCGCTTGGCACACAGCTACAGCCTACAAGTGCTGGCCTACAGGGGGCGCGCGTGGGAAAATGAACGGTTCCTGCGCTTCAAAGAATATGAGCATGTGCAGTGGTTGTGTCTCTTAAGTTTCTCTTAAGAAAAAGATTGTTGGGTGCTTGTGGGGCCAGAGCCTCTATATAACCTAGGCGTTCGTCATCTTGTGGGGCCACGGCCTCTTTTTTAATGGGGCCACGGCCTCTTCTTTAATTGTTTGAGCCTTCTCACGACGTTACAAACGGTAACAAAGGATGTGATAATTTACAGTAGTAGCTGTCCAATTTTATGACTTTCACGCCAACGCAGGCCAGCTGTCAGCTACACAAAAGATGAACCCCGGGGCAAATACCGCAAAAAGATGTGCCTTGTCAGTAAACATCGGCGCTCTTTGTCCCAGCTGCTTTTGAATGTATGCTTTGAGTTTTTCCACTAGCACTTAAAGACTAAAGCCAAACGAAAGTTCAGTTCACGCGAAGCTTTTACCACCTTACGCAGGACTGTAGAGGACATCGACAGCGCTGGAGTAGCCAATGTGGCGGAAAAGATTGGATCTGGGAAGCTTTCCGTCAAGACAGCGGCTTCTTGCGCAGCGGCCTTCGTGCAGGATGGGTGCCACAAGGCGCTTCTCGAAACCATGACTTGAGTCTTGAAGTAATGGCCCTCGTCTTGGTCATGGTTTGTTCTTGCGTCAATGAGTCAATGAGCGGTCGAACAGTTCCCTGCACAGGAAACGTGACCGCATTGCAATTGGCAACGTCGCGTGAACGTGACCTCTTTCGGTGGTTGAAGCTACCGCTCACTATCTACAATACTGAGCTGCCCTTGCTACAGGACGCTGCAAAGAGTTCTATTGAGAAGCACGTTGCTCTCCAGCCAGTGGCGATTGTGCTTCCCAGTGATATGCTGCGAGCGCTGCAAGAAGCTGGCCCGGAGGCACTGCGGTCTACCCGTGGCACCAAACATGTTGGCAGGTCTTCTGTATTCATACACTGTATAGGATTGAGTTTCACGTTTGAAACTTTGGGGCGAATGCCGTTGCCATCAGGTCATGGAGGAATGCCTGGGGTCCCAGCACGACTTTAAAGCGCTTTGGCGTGCCTCTGGGTGCGAGGACATGGCTTTGTCGGATTTCATTCCCGTGATTATCCATGAAGATGCTGTTCCTCATTTTTCAGGCATGATTCAGAAGATGGTTGTTAAACTGTTTCAATGTTCAAAAAAACCGATCGTTAAACGTGCGCATCCAGAATTGTCTTGTCGACGCTGCCTCGCCCATATGGTCAGGCTCTACGGCCACTGTCTGGTCTTGGAGCACTGGGTGCAAAAGAGGTGACAGCTGGGCCACACGCCAATGCATAGCGATCATTGGCACTCCACAGGTGACAGACGAGACAAGAGAAGCTATGTGTCAAATATTGGCTTGGGATTTCAAGCAAATGGAGGCTGGGAAATTTGACCTACTCAACCATTTGGGGAATTTTCATAGTTTGGGTTCTGCAAGAGAAGGGTTGGGAGGGAGCGACATTCCCGCCCGTGGAGCTTTCATGTATTGGAAAGGCGACATGGAAGCCCATGCTTACAGCCATTACCTGACAAAAACAAGGCGGTATTTCAAGTGTTTGCAATGCTGCGACTTCTGTCTGGGCACTTCGGACAGGCGATGCCCAGAATTGTCATGGGCGGATGTAACCCTCCGAGCGCTCTGGAGGAGTACGCTGACGCTGACAGACGACAGTGATCCCTCTCCATGGGTGCGTGTGCCCCGGTTCCAGAAAGACAGAAGACTCTTGGACCTTCTGCATCTAGTTCATTTGGGAACCATGAGAGATGTGATTGCTTCATCCATTGTGGATGCTTTGGATGACGGCACTCTGGCAGCATTTTATGGCATGCAAGGTGCTTTGCCCGATCAGATACTACACAAGTTGAGCCATCACGCTCAAGCGTGGGCGACCAGCAATGGTTTCCAGCTGGACGTTGGAACATTGACAATGCATCGTCTTGGAAGGACAAATGCAAATCGCACGTGGCCTTTCGCTGTTCTTGACTCACGCATAAAGGCTGCAAAGTGCAGGGTCTTGCTGGCATTTGCGACGTTTATAATGTGCAGACTTGCGGCTTCTCAGGCTAGTGCATTGGACCAACGTCAGCGGCTACATGCGAAAGTCAGGGCCTCATGCCTTTGGGCGCTGGACACGGCGCTGAGCATCTTCAGCACCAACCGCCGGGTGGTGATGGTTTCAACTACTGTTTCGGAGACAGTTTGGCTATGCAGATTACACTCCGCTTGCTACCAATTTCTCGCGAGTGAATGCCTCCGGCAGGGCAGACTTCTTTACAAGAACAGGCCCAAAACTCATTATTTCTGTCACATGATTGACCATCACGAGCAAACGGGCATTTGCTTATTACACGTGTCAACTTTCGGTGACGAGGACTTCATGCATAAAACGCGCACGATCTGCAGGGCGTGCCATGGAAGCACCTATATGAAGGCGTGGGCTCGCAGATACGCCTTGAAACGGGCGTTGCAGTGGCAGGACATGAGAAAATGGCATGGAGCTGCGCTTTGCAATGAGAGAACTTTTTTGAGATGTGAGACTTGCGTGTGTGTGTGTGGTTCATGATACATGACTTCCCCACTTGTTACAAATATGTACTTATAACTAATGAAAACAGTGTGTGTATATAAATAGCAATATATATATATGTGTGTATACATATATATGCGCGCGCGTTTGTATCTGTAACCATGTTTTGTTCGACTGTGTTTTCTTGATAGGGGCTGTCCTGCGTGGTATCGCAACAATAAAGCGGCGTAGTGTGCCCACAAAAATACAGGAGGCTCAAGTCTAATTGCAAGGTAGCCTAGCTTGCAATTAAATCGTGACGTCACTGGTGCGCTTCAAGTTTGACTGTTGACCATGGTTCTTTGGGAAGTGCAAACGGAAGCTCTGTCAAGTGCTATGGTGCGCGCAGGCAAGCGGTTGTTTTACTAGGCTTGAGAGTCCCGGAAATGCAAGTAATGGGTGTTTATTTGGCAAAACATACGCCCCTAGGTGTTGATTTCTCAAATTGTCAATAAATAAACACCCGTGGGTGTTTATTTCCTCAAACATACACCCCTGGGTGTTAATTTGCTGTCCTGGGTGTAAAATATACGCCCAACAGCCAGATTGGTACCTGCAGGTAGCTTGCTTGATCTCTTTCGCATACTTCCGGAGCACTTCCGGAGTAATCACACTCTCTGCCTTCGGCATCTTCTTAGCTGTTGTCTTCGCAAGATACTGGCAGAATTGTGAAAAGCCTTTCGGATCATACGAGTTAAAACTCGGAGGAGCTTGGTTCGGACCTATGACACAGAAATCCATATCGTCAAAACTAACAAAAAGATTTTTCTCATCGTCCAGATCCTTGTCTGGATCCTTCTCAAAACCTTTCACATCTTCTTCATCAAAAATAGGTTCTGAGTCTGTCTCATTCGAATCAGTCGTCTGATTGTCGTCATCTCCGATTGTGCTCGGAGGCACTGGAATGTCGGCCGCTTGTGGCTGATTCGAACTTGATGCTGTCGGGATTCTCCGAATGTCCAGGAAAGAAACTTGTCGGAACAGACTTCGGAGGTGCCGGAATAGGTTCGTCATGTCCTGGTAACTGAACCTTAGAACGTTTAACCTGAAACTTCACCTTCGCTTTTGGCAAAGCATCAGTTGAGTCTACAGAAAGCTTCCGCATGTGCTTGCTGTGACGTTCACGATTCTCCGGAACATATGGTTCTGGCTCCTGCGTGTTCGAATCGGGCGACGGAACAAACGGATGAACGGGATCCGTATCAATCGGAAAACCTATCGGTGGTTGACCCGGATCATCTGGCGGACGGGATTCGCTCGTAATCTCCGGCATTGCCTCTTCCGGATCGCTCGATGGATATCCGAGTTGCTCCAAAGGAACATCGGGATTTCCGAACTGATTCGGACCAGCTACGGAACCTGTCGGAGGTGGTCCCGGAGGTTGTCCACCCTGGTGATCATCAGGGTTGCCACCCAGTCCATCACCAGGCGGAGACATATCTTCATCATCTGGATCAAAATACTGCTGTTCCCCCGAGACTGGAATTGGCTCATAAGCCATATCATCATCCATCGGTGGTCCGTAGTCTGGAGGTTGATCCTTTGGATCCTGTAGAGCTACTTCATCAGGAGTCACAACGCGCTTCACGGCGCCTGTCGTCTCTGCTTCGAAAACTATCATACTCCAATGATTTACCAAAAACTGTTCATGATGAGGAGACAGTTGTGACATAAACATAAAGAAAACCTGATGGTATTTTCCTGGCTTCCACATAATCAACACTGCATCATCTTCAGAGTTGAAGAGAGGATGCACTCTACCAAAAGTACCACGATAAACCTTACATCTCTCAAAATACATCTGTGGCAAGGTTCTTCGTCTAATCTCCTTCAGGCCTGGAATCAATGACACAATTCGAGAATCAGAGGATGTTGTCACATCAAACTCTGATCTCTGAGGTAGTGCATCTACCTGCCTCAAAGTTCTGATCAGTTCAGTAGTAGTGAACCTTTGTGGTAGTATGTGTCGAAGTGGAACCGGAATTTCCGTCGTCTCTTCCGTTCTTACGGAATTCAACAAAATTGACTGATGAGCTTCTCTTTCTAACAAAAGAGCTGTTCCACACAAACTTCCAGAG
>CAXIVM010001617.1:0-17305 GCA_964035705.1 Porites rus | reverse complement strand
AGATACAGTGCCTTGTAAACCTTGGATGTAGCTGCAGCACCCATGCCTGTCAGAGCACAGCATCTCTGGAAACTGAGAACCCACGTGGGTGTTACCACCGCTTCGAAGACGAGTTGAAAATATCTGCATGAGTTCTTTGTTGAAGAGATTTCACCGAGTGGCGGGCCTGGCAAAATGCGTATAGTGTAAAGTGATAAAGTGGGTGGTAAGATTGTTTTTGGATCCAGCATCCTGAGGCGCCAAAGCAGAAGCTCTGAGGCTGACACATGCCACTGGAGCCGTCTTGGTGCAAAATCAACAGCGGCAGTTTGGATGTTGAAATTGCATCCACAAAAATGGGGTTTCACAAATCCAACTGGTGATCAGGAAGAAATCGTTTCTACCACATTGGTATCAAAACCAAACCACAGCACCCTTTCCGGGGGTCCTGTCATGCCCTTCAAGGCCAAAGTGCAAAAATTGCTAAACAAAGGGCCATGTTTAACATTGTTTAACCTCGTTTCGACAATGTTCAAGACACAATCATTTGCCCACTGAGGCGCGAACGCCTTTGGACTCCACCAGGCGAGAAAGGAGTCCGGCAGCGGTGCCCGGGTTGGTGTCCCCGCCTTAACGCCAAAGGACCGTGGAGAAAGGACCGTGAATCGCAACGGTGCTGGTGCTGGTGGAGCTGGCACTGCAGCTCGCTCCACATCGAGGTCTGTAGGGCACTGCACCTGCCACAAGATCTGCACATTGAAGTCCGCCCAGCACAAAATCCTTAGTGTGCTGCGCCTGCTCCGAAATCTGAACTTCATGCACTTTGACTTCCAAAAGGGCTGCACCTGCTAGGAACTGTGAAACTCGAACATTCCGAAACGAAGCTTTGGCGCGAGACTTGATTGGCAGTTTTCTCAAATGCACACCATTCACTGCACCTGAGACAGAACCTGAACCAACACATCACCACCACATCCAAAGCACTGCTTGCCTCCAAGTCTACTTGTCGAATTACAGCGCGTCCTTCAGACTTTCAAAACAGCAGGAATCTACAATAGTGCCATATTGTGCCTGCCACGAGAAGTGAACTCCAACAAGAGCACACACCCGCAAAACAGGTAAGAGCGGGAAAAGGACACACGGAATGCATCCCCGTTGAACTTCACGGGACGGTCATGAGATATCCTGATATCCTCATTTTGCAGTACAAACTGCAGCGTCCAAGATCATGTTCTTCAAATTGCTAAATGTTTAAGGGTACTTCTCTTCACAAATCAAATTTCAACAACCAGTTTTAGGCCACTGCAAAATTCTGGGGCACGCTTCCTAGATTCTATATTCTACGTAGAGGGAGATCTTGGTCGAGCCTGGCAGCGAAAATGCCTTCTTCACAAATGCAAACCCACGGTCCAGAACCCGTACCCCGTGTTACACAGTGCACAAGGCTGTCTGAGCGTGCGGCTGAAATAAACAAGCTCCTGCTGAACCTCCTAGCAAATCCATTTGTGTTTAAACCTCTGACTTTGCCTTCACCTTCAACTGTTGTCTCTTGGGAATGTTCATTTTGTTTTTGTTGTCGTTCCAGCCATGAGAAAGGGTTTGTAGTAAAAGGTTAGCTAAGAGTCTTTCCAAGCAAAGCAACATTCAAGTTTTTTCCAAGTAAACCTTGCTTGCAAGCAGCAAGAAATATGGAAAAACAAGATGGAACCCACGAGTCCGAATGCACACACGCACTTGAAAACAAATGCCCAAACATTGTTCGACACTCTTGTAGGAGACACTCTGGTAGAACGCTCTTGTGGGACACTCTCGTGCAACGCTCTTGTGGGGCACTTCTGCGGGACACTCTTGTAGAACACTCTTGTAAGATCCTGCAAGACACTCTTGTGGAAAATTGTTCTAGGCGCTCTCGTGCGATACGCTTTTGCAACACTCTTCCTCGAAGACCCACGCGTCTCTCCAAAACAAACGTTTCGCACGAGACTTCCTCCAAAAGTCACGCGTCAAGTCTGCAAAACAAGCCCTTCGTGCGAGACTTCCTCCAAAGTCACATGTCCAGTCTCCAAGACGAACATTTCGTACGAGACTCCAGAAACAAGACTTTCTGTAGCCCTGCCAAGCGGTTTCACAGTCCCAGCCCCTCAAAACCACAACTGCTGACACGCCAATCCTTATGTCATAGTGACATTCACCTCCACCAAACATCGCAACCTCACGGACCTCACGATTCGACGCCTCCAACAGGGAAAAGTGACGATATGACATGCTCAATCACACTCATGTCTTCAGCAAAGTTAAGTTTGCACCACACCACACGTTTGGAGTGATTTCAAGTTTCAACACGCTCCCATCCACCAAAGTGACGATTGTTGCTGAAACTTGTCACAAAAACACAGCTTCCAAGCAACAGCCCCAAATGCAAATCCCAATGTCACGGCCACATTCGACACCTCAAAAACACAACTCTCCCGACGCCAATCCCAATCTGACAGCCAAGAAAATTGAAATCCAGTCAAATCATCCTCCACTCCACCCTTCATCCTCTCACGTTTCCACACGTTTCCTTGCTATTTCACACGAATCTGACACGCCATGCTGCCATCCAAAACCCTCTTTTTGTTTGCTTCGCCCAATGTCAGCGCCATAACGCCCTATCGCGAACGGTCGGACGGTTGCGGTCGCTACGACAACGAGTCGCGAACAAGAGTCTACCCACAGACCCCCAGAGTCAAACGAGAACCCTTCGCTACGCATTCGGGAAAATCAAAATTGTCTTTCCGCAGTAGCAACATGTTTCCGCAGCACCCGTGCCTTGAACTGATCGGCTGCAGCCACGTGCATGCGCAACCTGCAATGTCACAAAATGAACTAAGCTGTTTTGCAAGCCCCCACTGTTCCTTGTCTCGTTGCACTTAAAGCTCTTCCATGTCACAGGGGGCTAGGCCGGAAGGCAAAACGTGAGAGGAGCTCAGTCACTTGAGAGCAACAGCAGGACTCTGGACCTGAGTTGGAGGCGCAGCAGGGGTACCACAGCACTTGCACCAGGCGCACAAAAGTGATCAAAAGTGAAAGGTCAGAAAAGCTTGAATCTCGAAGAGGTAGAGACCAGCAACAACCGATAAGGCAGGCGAAGAGAACCAGAAGTACCACGAAGGATAGGTCCAAGCAAGGTCGATGGTGCAGCAGGCCCAAGCCAAAGCTATTGAGACCACCAGCGCATGACTGCAAATGAACACACCTATACAGCCTATACACACACATAGATTGACTCTGCCAGAAAGGGAAACGTTGGGAATTACCAAGAGCCCTTGCAAAGCACTGCCAAATCAAAAGCCAAAGGGAACTCTACCATGTAATGACTGAAGTATGCGGACCCGAAGTGCTGCCAGCTTGGCGCGTTGGTCTCCGTCATGCGGCCACTCGGCGCCTCCCTTGGTTCGAGCTTGACCTTAGTTGCCAAGATCTAAATGGACCCATTATATATATATATAGCACCATATATTGTACTCTCCAGAACCACTTGACTGCGCCCATGTCCATCCACTTGATGCTGACCCCAAAAGCACTTTCAGGTAGGTCAAACCAGAAAGTTCGAGGTCCTGGCCATCTCAGGGCGAACGACTAGCACTTTGTCCTTGAAGTCCTGACACGAAAAGCACTATTTATTTTTTAGCCCCGGGGGGTAGGCCGCTAGTAGAAGAGGTAGCTAGTACCTGCAAGTAGCTACTACGCAGGATAGCTCGCTCTTCTTCGAGGAAGCTCCCCTAAAGGCGGCGGGGAAGCGCTCGCACTAATGATTTGGTTCCTAGATGTTTTAGAGATATTTGTTACTTGTGTAACTAACTTTGCTCTTTGTTGCACATCCGTGGGTCACAAACCAATTCGGGCCTGCTTGGCATATTCCTCTGCGATCATGATGGACTTTAAGGCCGTGTACCCTGCCTGTGGTCCAACCTTGCACCATCTTTTGCGGTTCTGAACCGAAAATGAAGAATCCTATGTCACCACACTCTGGGCCCCCGGACGGTGTCTATGGATACCCTGCTTTTCTCGCGGATTCGTGCCACGATGGCGCCAGCTAACTTGCCTGCCTCAGGAAAGATCAGAGGAACGCAAGAGTTCCAGAGTGTCTTGAGTGGATCTGCATTGTGATAGCATGACTTTGTGTGACTGGAGGCAGGATTGTAATTGGAGCAAATAAGTTCCACACATTTGTTTGGGCACCACACTGCAAGCCCTCCGTCTGACGGCTGTGTGGTCTGATGAGACCACACGCAATCACTACAAAGGATCTATCACTAAATCGCCCAGGAACCCATGCCAACATTTGGGATCCAGCACTTAGAAACAGCGGTGCAGGTAAAAAGTTGTTGATATATTATTGTAGTATATATTATATATATATATACACTTCTCACTGTGCGAGATAGTGCTGGAAGATTCCCTCAGAATTGTGAACGGGTACGGATTCGCTCGGATCTACTTGCTGTTAGGCTTGCAAGCTTGGAAGGCCACCAGTTGACTTCGCTTTTCAATGCTTTGTTCAATCCTTGGTTTGTAGGTCAACACAGAGCAATGCTCCTATGCTCAGAGTAGAATCATGCACAGGCTGATGTTGAAGGTACCAGGTTTTGGAATGAAGTTTGAAAGGGCTTTAGATCGGTTGTGGTTGTGGGCTCTCACGTCCTGGCCTGTGCTGCGGATGCCCAATGTCGAACTCCAACTGCAAGGTGAGGGACAAGTCTCCAATCGATTGGCACAAAAATGTACAAAATCCATCATCTTCGAATCCGTGAAGCCCTTTGATCCCAAGCACACTTTCACCTCGAAGATGAGTTCGCAGTATCGTCTCAAAGCCTGGACAAAGCAGGGCCAGAGCTACTCGGAGCTTGGGGAACACATTAGCTCATTAGCTAAACAACCCTTCGGAGGATGTACAGCATTCTCAACCCTCCTTAGCAGTACACTACCACCTTTGAATCTGATGATGTTCAGAACCCCAACATCTGCGGCAAACAATTGAACCTAATCTTCCCAATATTGGACATACTGGCAAGTTGTGAATCAGCCTGGCAGCCGCATTGCTTGCCAAATGCTTGGAGCTGGGCGGTTGGAACTTGTTGCAAAATCTACAGGCTGTCATACCATGCTATAACGCGTGTCTTTTTTGCATGTGTTCATCTTTCGGGGCATGCAACTGCCAAGCAGGCTCTCAAACGGCTGGAAGCTGCAGCTCAGCTCAGCTGGAAAGTGTTTTCCAAACTTCAACCAAGAAAGTACCACACCAGCCATGGAGAAAGCGAGCTGAAGAAGAGGAGCCTAACATAAAGGACATCTCCAACTGCTTCGTTGCACTTGGACAGGCGTCTTGCATAGTCTGCATCTTGCAGTCTTGCAGCTAAGCTTAGGTTCATCACACTACTGACTGCAAATGCCTCTTGGCTCTTTCTCTCTCGAACGCAAACGAGCGAACTACAAGCAGCTGCGGGGGCAGCAATGGCAGAAATTGTTACTCCTGGCAGGCGCAGGAGAACAATGCTGGAGACCTGTCCAAAAGCTTCCTGCAAAACTCAAAATGCCTTGGTTGACTTACGATCCTTTTGGCCCGAAGCAGGATTCTCAACAAACCCCTGACAGTCGATCCTCAGCTGCTTTGCAGCTTGAATCGCATATGGAGAATATATAGATTAAATGTAATTGTATAAGTTTGCCACGGCTGCAGCAGGTAAAAGATTTACTCGGATTGCAGGTTTTGCACCCAGCATCCCACCTCCTGCACTTGGGGCAAAATTCTCTTTGTGCCTTTTGCCGCTGCATTGCAGTCACAGCAGGAGGTCTCTACCTCTTTTTCATCACAGCTTCAGAACTCAGATCACGCCTGCATGGCCAAACTCTCTCAAACAAATCAAACCACAGTTGCATTGTGTGACGGGTCTCCGGCGATGCCATACAATGATCTGTAATATGAGCATGTGAGAGGAGACCTCATGAACGTGCTGTTGCTTCCCCGCTGTTTTTTGTTGCCCCTTCCTTGTGTCTTCAAGTTCTTCCTTCCCCTTTGTCCACATTGCATTTCCCTATGTACTTGTCCCTTGATCTTCCTGCTCTCCCTTCTTCTCTCTTGTTCTTCCCCCCATCTTCCCCTGCTCTTCGCCCTTTGCTTCCCTTTTCGTTGCTGCTTTCGTCCTTGCTCTTCCCCTCCTGCAGCTTGTTACTGTATTTCTACTGGCAAACCTTGAAAAGTTCCTTCCCTGTCTTCCTACACTCTTGCATGGCCACTCATGAGTGCCGAATACTTTTGTTGGTTGCACAAGCTAGTGAACGATATGTAGCTTGGGAGTCGCCCTTCTCGATTCAGGTCCACACAGGCACGCGAGATTGAGATGCTGTATGCTTTTGACTTCGATCCTGTTTGCCTTAGATCCTGTTTGCCAATACCACAGAGTATTGAGGCCCTGTTTAAGGTGGGACAACGATCCTATTCTGCAGAGAATGATTGCTTCTGCACTTTCAAGCATTCATCTTCGCCTAAAGATTGTATCCCAGGATTGCGGAGCGAGACAACACAGAGGGCTAGACAAAAAAAAAAAAAGGAGACTTGTCTCTTTCAATCAGGTGAGCTTTGAAAAGTATCTTCCACGACTTCGAACTTCGATCTCATTCCCAGGAATTCTTCTTTAAACGGATGAAAGATGATGAGAGTCCGGAGGCCGCCGTCACCAGCGCCTGCCTTCAAAGTCCACCTCCCAAATGCAGTTTTGGCCACAAAAGCCCCACCGCCAGCACCGTGATCCGCTGCGTCCTCGCGGACCTCGACTGCCTGAAATCCTGCAAATCAAGAGACATCTTCGATACAGTTGTAAATCTTACAGGATCCGGACTTGTGCTTTGGCAAACACTCGAAATGCCCACAAACCGCAACAATTATATACTGTGGGCACGTTGGCAATATATGTTGTAGGAAAAATATGACGCAACACTGTGACATTGTCAAAGTTCCTGAAATTGTCACTTGCAGTTGGTGCCTGCCTGCAGTAAAAAAGTGCACCAAGAAACACCAACGCTGACCACCCCAAGTGCTGCCTTCAGGCTCTAGCAAAGAACGCACCAACGGGACCGACATTGCAAAGGGCGGTCCACCCTCCTGACCAGTGCCATGCTCATCACACAAGAGAACTTGCTTCCACTGGACGCAAAGCCCAGTGAGAAGCTGAAGCGCAAGCTGCTATACAATTTATTTGAATCTTGCACAAAGGGTTCAATATGCTCTAGCTTAGACTTGTGGCAAGATTGGCCTGTTCTAAGAGTTTCATCAACAGTTTCGCCATGGTTCGGTCTCACTTCACCATCTCTGTGTCGGTTCTCTGAGTTCTCTCCTTGTCACAAATGGGGAAGATGCAGGTCAGCAAGGTGCCACCGGGTTTCAGCAAAGAATGTGTCTTCTGGGCCCAGGCCACCCGAACTGATGGGTCAAGGGCGCAAAGAAAGGTGCAATCCCAAATCACATCCGCCTTGATTTTTTTGACATCAAAAGCACGTGCTCAACTTTGCCAAAAAAACAATAATATTGCAGTTGCATGTTTGTAAACAAAAAATAGGCAAGCCTTGGGTTCAAGGTCAAGCTTGAAGAAGTCTGCACAAACTACCTGCAGAGCAGAAGTTACAGTTTTCTTTTGTGGCCAACATGTGATATAGCGCTCCACCTTTCACCTATGCACTATTGTTGGGGAAGGTAATCGGCCATTCCAGGCTCTCAAGAGGGGAGCGCACCAGGGAAAAGAGGATTGGGGCTGGGTTTTACAGCTACACAGGCTTTGAAATGTTCAGCAATTTGGGGATCAAAATCAAAAGCATGTTGGGAACTCCATGGTTAGGTTACCTAATGTTTTGCTGCTTCGGACCTTGTGATCCAGAGCCCCCCAAGCCCAGAAGGAAACTGTGATAAATCCGACACGGCACGGTGCTTAACAGAGGCTCAGAAAAAATGATTGATTGGGCAGCAATTCCGCAGGCCTTAACTCAAACATGTATACAAAAAACATAAATAAGCATACACCTGACAAGCAAGGGGCCGAAAGCCAGCCACCGTAAAAGATATCAATATGGTCATGGGGGGTGAATGCGAGATCCCTGGTGAGCTCCCCACCTCTTTTCCTATCACATCCTCCCCGCTATGCCTATCCTGCACATGAACTCCCACTCCATATGGGGTGCCCTTTTGCGTCTGGTCAACAGGCCTCCTCACCGTAAAAAAAGGGCACCCCCAAGCAACTCAAAGCTTGCCCGCTGCATTCTGTTCCCCCTGTTCTCACTGATTCAAACCGTTTCTTGCAATCCCTCTTTTCCTATCACGTCCTCCTCCGCATGCCTGTCTCATCCACATGAACTCCCACCCCATATGGGGTGGCCTTTTGAATCTGGCTACTAGGCCTCCTCACCATTAAAAAGAGCACCCCAAGCAATTCAAAGCTTGCCCGCTGCATTCTGTTCTCTTTCCTGCCCTCAACGGACCGCATCATTACATGAACTCGCACCCCAATATGGGGCCCCCTTTTGCGCATGCGTCTTCACCATCAAAAAGGGCACCCCCAAGCAACTCCAAGAATTCTTGCAAACCCTCTTTTCCTACCACCGCGTCTTCCTCCGCTATGCCTGTCTTCCACCTTCCCCGCAGCATTCTGTTCCCTCTCCTGCCCTCACAGATCACACAGTGTCTTAAGAGACACGCGCCTCCCTTTCACCCCTGGTCGAACGCTACTTCAATGGCCACCACACACGGTTGCCCTGAGCCCCTCATCATGCAACGATGTCAATTACATCACTTGCATCACAACATCCCAAAACCATACATTTTCACTCCCTAGCTTTTTCGCTCTCCCCCACCACGCTCTGGGCTCGAGCACCCATCCCAACTCCTAGCCTATCGGCTGGCTTTCGGCTTTCGTGATATATATATATATATATATACATATATATATACCTGAGAAGGGAGGGGACGAAAGCCAGCCTTTGCGCCAAGGGGGATGCCCTTAGGGTGAGGCTCGCGTTTTGGGCACGGCCGCTTCTTTTCGTTTTAGGTGAGGGGTGTGTTAGAGGGTAGAGTGGAGAAAGAGTAGGTGGAAGTGGTGAAGTTGACATCGCAGCCACTCTCATAGGATGTAGAAATGGAAAGTATAGTACATAGCTTCGGGGGGGAACCTTTTTCGTCGTGGTTCGGGCTCGTTTTGGATTGAAAAAGGATGAAGAAGGCCACCCGGGAAGGAAGTGAGGGGTGGTAGATTGCCGCGCGGCGCCAATCAGTGAGCAAAGATGGTTATGGGGGGTCGAGGGGCAAGGTTATCGGCAGGCTTTCGGCATGTATGTGTATAGGGTGGTAGCTTGCTGCGCGGCGCTATGGGGGGTTGAGGGCCGAGGTTATCGGCAGGCTTTCGGGAGGAGACATATACGCATATAGGTAGAGGGCTGGAAGTGGTGAAGCTGAAAATATTGCAGCTACTGGAGCGCGCGAGATGAAGGGATTGGCTGACATTGGGCAAAGCATACGTTTAGGTGGCGAAGTTGACATCGTAGCGACCTTATAGAAGTAGAAACAGAAAATATAGTACACAGGTTCGGGGGAGGGGCGCCCTTGTTCGTCGTGGTCAGGCTTGTTTTGGAGGTGAAAAAGGGTACCCTCGAAGGAAGTGAGGGGCGGTAGCTTGCTGCGCGGCGCCAATCAGTGTTATGGGGAGTTGAGGGGCGAGGTTATCGGCAGGGCTTTGGGAGGGGACATACGCATGTAGGTAGAGGGCTGGAAGTGGTGAAGTTGATATTGCAGCCCCTCGAGCGTGCAAGATGAAGATTGGCGAACATCGGGCCAAGCGCACCTTTATGTAGTGAAGTGGATATTGCAGACATTTGTACAGGAGTAGAAAGAGAAACTAGAATACAAAGTTGGGGGGTGCCCTTTTTTGTGTTGGTGGAGGGAGGTTTTGGAGGTGAAAAAGGGCACCCTGAAGGAAGTGTGTTTAATCAAATGAAGGAAAGTCTTGGATACTAGACCTTGGGGTGCCCTTTTGAGTCCGGCAACTAGGCCTCTTCACCGTTAAAAAAGGCACCCCAAGCAATTCAAAGCTTGCCCGCTGTATTTTGTTCTCTTTCCTGCCCTCAACGGACCACAGCATTACACGAACTCGCACCCCATATGGGGTGCCCTTTTGCGTATAGTTAACAGGCGTCTTCACCGTTAACAATTGGCACCCCCAAACAACTCTAACATTTCTTGCAGGCCCTCTTTTCCTACCACGTCCTCTGCCTGTCTTCGACCTTCCCCACAGCATTCTGGTTCCTCACAGATAATGAATGTCTTAACAAGCTCCCTTTCACCCCTGGTCGAACACTATTTCACTGGCCATGAAAGGCGCTCATCTGCCTTATCTGGAAACTTTTCGCATCCCGTTGTCCCCTCTCTCCTATCATTGACATGAACTCCCACCCCTGGTAGAAAACGGTTTACATTGCCTCCTGAGCCCCTCGTGATGCTGATGATGCACTCTTCGCCGTCAATTACATCACCGGCATCACAACACCCCTCAAACCACTCATTGTTCACTACCAAGTGGCCCACCTCTGTTTTTCGCTCTCCCCCACCAGGCTCTGGGTTCAACTCTCCGGAATTGGCCCTCTCGCGACCACCCCCCTCACCCCCTTTACTCACTCCCCTGCCTGCCGGCTGGCTTTCGTATATAAATATATATATATATATACTCCTGTGAAGATGTTCGCTGAACATCAGGTTTCGACATGTCATGTCGTGTTTTTCACTTCTGTCCGGAGCTTAGACCGACCGTCCGCAGAGGGCGGGCTCAAGAGCTTGAAAACAAGCGCTACGCGTTGGCATTCATTCGCCGCCCCCACGGTCCGAACTTCGTTCGTTCCTACTTCACGTTTGCAGTGGACTTCGTGAGCCGCTTCACCAATTCGACATTGGTAGCGGAGCCCGGTCGCCCCGGGCTCCCTACCTGCGCACTTCGCGACAACGAGCTCTTCGTCCCGGCTGAGACCCGCGGCACGATTGGCAGTAGCAGTTCTCGCTCTGGCTTGGTGGATTCCTCCTCTACCTGTTCGCCACATCCAAGCAGAGCCCTTTGTCCCTGTGAACAGCTACATGCCACCTCCTGGTCAAAAGAAAGAAAAGCCGCAGGCGTCGGGATCGATCTCACAAGATGGCACTTCCTATATGGACCTGAGGGACAGCTATGCGCCAGTCTTCACCGGCCAAAAGAGGACGCCTTCAAGAAGGTCATTGAGACCCTCGATGCCAACTTCGCCTACGACGCCAAGGTACAGCTTCCCACGGACTTTGAAGCATACTTCAACCTGCTGCAGCGCTCTCCTGGCCAGACGTTGTTGCTGTACGTGGCCGACCATGAAGAAGCATACAGAAAGCTGCAGCAGCACCGCATCGAGCTTCCAGCTTCGGTTCAAGGCTGGCGTCTTCTTCGCCGCTCCGGCCTCCCAAGAGAGCAAAGAGAAAGCACCAAACCTGGAGAAGAATGCGGTGATTGAGGCTCTCTACCTGATCCAATTGGCCAGGACTACAAGGGAGGAGGCTGGAATGCTGAGCGGAATCACCGCTTTGGTGGTGGACACTTGTGGAAGCAGAGAGCCTACATGGCCGATGACTATGAGGACGAGGCGTATCCAGATGATGATGGTTGGGAAGCTGGATACTACGAGGAGGATGAACAATGGGCTGAAGAAGGTCATGACTATGAGGTCTATGATGAAGGCCAAGACTTCGACCACGATGCTGGTTACTATGGAGAAGAAGAACCCTGGCCAGACAACGATGGGGTCAACAGCCCTTCACAGATGGCTGCTGCGTATGATGCTGCCTTCGCTTCCTACACGGACGCCCGTCGTCGCTTCCAAGAACTCAAACAGCTCGAGGCTACCTTCCCATCGTCGCCTTGACTGACGGCGGAAATGTCTCGCCTTCGAAGGGAGGATCTTCATCCAATGCTACCTCACCGGCATCAGCTACCTCCTGGCGGACAAAAGGAAAAGGGAAGGGTGGGTCCAAAAGTGGCAAGTCAAAGACCACGATCCGCTATCCACCTCACGGAGCTGGCAAAGCAGATCCAAAAGGGCGTGCAAGAGCAAACATGACTTGCCTCCGATGTGGCCAAGCCGGCCACTGGGCAGCCAATTGCCCACAGAGTTCATCGAGCCCAACTACACGCACACCTGCTGCCAAGCGCCCGGCATCCTCAACGACCGAGGCAATGGCACTCGAGCGCAAGGCCGATGAAAGCGCTCTCCTGATCTTCCAGGACTCCAATGGTGCGGAAAGGCCAGAATGTGTGATGCTTGACCCTGGAGCAAGCGCCTTCCTGTCTGGTTATGGGCCTTTCCGAAGATACCTTGATCATTTGAGCACCCTGGACTTCCCCATTGAGGTCATCAAGATGAGCAAAGGCCGACGCCGCTTCCAGTTTGGAGGTGATGCATCGATGTGGTCAGCTTGGTCCGCTCACATTCCCACCTTTGTGGATCACAAGTACCACACCATCGAACTGTTCTTGCTGCCTGGCAACACGCCAATGCTCTGTGGCCGACCGATCATCGAGGCACCATGGACTTCGCCCAGAGGCGACTACGGATCGGCAGCTCACCATGGATGCCGGCCACATTGGGAAGACAAGGTGAATATCTCTGGTCGCTCACCAATGAACACCTCAGCATCAACTACGACGTTGAGCGACCCGAGTTTGTCCTGAGGACCAATGACCAAGGAATCGAGCAAGATGACGACTACATTCTCAACGACTTCATGCTTGCCGAAAGTGGCTTCACAGCATTCGAGAAGGCTGCAATCACCGATGAGGAGAAGACAAAGCCTCTCCGTCGCCATGAGCTGAAAACCATGGATGTCCACCTCACCACACAGCTCAATGACCTGTCTGCCTATGTCACCAAGGAGCTGCATCAGCCTGAACGACCTCGACTGCTTTGGGAGGTCTACTGTGGCAAAGCGCGAACAGCGCAAGTGGCTGAATCCCTGGGTATGGAAGTCCGCTGCTTCTCCTATGACACTGGCTGGGACTTCGAACAGCTCAAGCATCAAGATGAGTTCCTGGCCCTCCTTGAAGAAGAAGCGCCTGATGAACTGCTCATTGCACCCGAATGCAAATTATGGAGTCGCACGCAGTCACTTGGCCGCCGGACACCCGCTCAGAAAGAAGCTTTGAAGGCCGCTCGACATCGTCACCACGACCGGCACCTCATGTTCACCCGACGGAGTTATCTATGTCAACTGAGGGGCGGTCGACATGCCACCATTGAGCAGCCGAAGCATGCGCTTTCCTGGCAGACTCGAGCTCTACGTGATCTTCCCGGCAGACGAGCCGACTTCTCTCAGTGCCGCTATGGAGCACAATGCCTGGATGATGATGGCATTTGGAAACCAGTTCAAAGGAACACCACCTTCCTCACGACCAAACAGGCCGTCCAAGATGCCTTCACCCTCCATGAACACTGTCCCTTAGGAGGGAGCTGTGGATCTCGAACACGGTACGTCCCTGTGAAAGAGCCCATTCCTGAGAATGTCAAACTGGCTGACTACCCAGAGAATTTTGAGTATGAGGAACAGCCAAAGCTCGAAGAAGCCCCTGCCACCGCCTACGTTGCACAGAATGCGAAGGCCCTCTCGTATGTCTTCGCCATGAGCCATGGCGGCAGCTGTTCAAAGAATGACCTGATGTTTTCTTTGCTGGCTGTGGCACAAGGCCAGCAGTGTGAGAAGGGAGAAGAGAAAGAAGAAGGCTATGAGCACCTATGGCTGTGGCTTGCCATTTTGGCCCTTCCACAGGCCGGCCGATGGAGCTCCAACAAAGAGCTTGCACTGAAGCCCAAGACCAAAGAGGTCGAGATCCAAAAGGATGAACCCGTCGTCCACTCGAGACTGCGGGACTTGCTCAACCAGGAAAAGATTCGTGCTGAGGAGGCAATGCGCTCAGCACGTGAGTCAAGAGCCGCCCTAAACCTCCAAAGTGATGAAGTGGTGAACCTTCGAGCGTTGACCACCGATGGCCACCGCCTGATCCGGAACTCCATCATGGAGATGGACTTGCACTCCTCTCTCATCACCTCCAACCTGATGACCCGAAGGGCATGTGCTTACTGCGCCTCCTTGCGGCCACCTCCAGATCGGGTGGAAGACAACAGCGGCACAACGCTGAGGCGAGAGCTGGAAGCTTGGTTAGCTGATGCTGACCCGTGGCGACCTTCATAGGTTTTTTGGGCCGAAAACTGCCCCTGTGTGAAGATGTTCGCTGAACATCAGGTTTCGACATGTCATGTCGTGTTTTTCACTTCTGTCCGGAGCTTAGACCGACCGTCTGCAGAGGGTGGGCTCAAGAGCTTGAAAACAAGCGCTACGTGTTGGCATTCATTTGCCGCCCCCACGGTCCGAACTTCGTTCGTTCCTACTTCACGTTTGCAGTGTTCGTGAGCCGCTTCACCAATTCGACAACTCAAAAAAATCATGAGGGAGTATACAGCTATCGCCGAGGATGCTGTTTACGAGGAGTTTCCAACCATGCAAAGGTGACAAGATTTCAAATTCTGTTCCAAAGACTTACCAGCAGTTGGATGAATATCTTAGGTCCTGCCACAAACACGTCCAAACGCACAAGCAGACACAATGCTGAATGGAGCAGCTCCCGGTCTTGAAAGATTCAGGAGATCATTGGGCAGGTTACCGCTGATTTGCGGAGATAGAAGCAACTCCAGACTTTCGCTCCTCATCCTGTCAAGAGTGCGCAGGACCACCAATACCCTGACATGCCGCCGCCATTCATGAAGAAAGAGCCTTCAATGACAGTATCTCCATGGATGGAATTGCTTGGGCCAATCATCAAGGCAAACAATTCCATTTCTTATATATATATATATCATTTTGTAGATCATAGCACTACACTGAACAGCTGTGTTCGCCACAGAGGACGACGGCAAGCGCAATCAAAGCTTTGACCTAAGCTGGATCATGATCTGTTTGCGCCGGAGAGTTTGCAATTACCTGAAATGTCGGGTTTGCAAAGACACAATGTCATGACCTTCGCAACTCCAAAAAGCTCTAGCCAGCGCAGCCAAAACGAAACCAGCGGGATCCGGGATTACGGATTACCACCAGAAGAATTGGCTTTTGGAAAGCTCGAAGATACCCAGGGTTCAACACCAGTGACATCACATCTGTCGGCACTAGATTCGCACAGCTGAAGGACTGCGCTTCCAAGAAGAGCTTGCATTGAGGGAAGGGGCAGAAAAGCATTCAGCATGGTCGACAACGTTGCCAGTCCTACGTCGCCCAGCGAAGCCGCCGATTCGAAGCCAGTCAGTATTATACAGGTGAGTGGGTCATGATATGGAGATGGAGCCTTTTCGAATAACCATACAAGAACCAGCATAGAACCGCTCAGAGCTGTCCCAGAACAAGTTCGTCCCATCTCTGCAATGGAAGAGGTCAAAAACAAAAACATTACCGATCTTGACCCACGCCTTGGAACTTCCAAGATCTAGATTTGGAAAACAAAATGCCCGGGAGTGACAGCGATGGCGAAGAGCTCTTTTCCGAGGTGCTTGGTCTTCAAGATGGCCAATGTATGCCAATGTTACGAGTTGGAAACAAAACCCATAGATACCAAAAATGCACCAACGCAAATTCGAGAGACAGAGAAGAAGCTATCACCTGCTTCTGTTCAAAGGAGCATGCTCCTGTCCCTGACTGAAGCGCTGGCCACATGCTCGACCCACCTTTTTAACTTCATCAGCGAAACGCATCCTCTTACGCTCTTCTCAGTGGAAAAAGTCCATTAAAAGTCCATCTTGCACAAACATGATTTCTGGAAAAGTCCATCTTACAGGAAGTCGTACAGGCATTTCAACTGAGGATCACCAAATCAGTCGCAAGGATACGCCACGCACACGTAGTGAAAATGATGCTTTTGGACTCTTCGCATCCATGAATCAGAGGAAACCAGATGGCCGCATCGATGCTGGGCATATGCAGGGCAGATGCCCCGCTCCTGTGGTCGGAGCTTCGTCGCGCACTGTTGGAATTGCATGTCGAGCAAAGCCCGATGGACCCGTTCTCAATATCAAGGACGGCAGCCAACCATGGCATGATAGGCATGCGTTTGGAACGTTGCTCCAGGCAAGACTGATCAAGCGATGGGTTTCTTCTGGAGCACAAGTGGCAGACGCACTTGATGTAATGGACATCACAGTGTTGAGGGAAATCATTTGCCTTGGAGAATACCAACTAAATGATGAGGTGGAGCTCCTGAGACGTCGTGCAGACACTCGCACAAGAGAAAAGCCAAGCCGTCACAGCCTCAAAGGAAGAGTGCTTGAAGTCCAAAGTCCTCTCTAGTCCAACTACAACATGTTGGACCAATTGTTCTTTCAGTTTTTGGTGTTTCGAAATCACGTGGTCACCTGTTGCCTTCGATTCTGCAATCATTCGCTGTGTCGGAATGCAATTGGCCGATGCCAAACCAGGGAGGCATGAAAACTCACTTGGGTGATCAGTGACGAGCGCTCTGCGGGTGGACCAGCATGGGCGCTGCACTTTGTTTGGAGAAACTATTAAAAAGGCGCGGCACCTTGGAAACCATCCGACGTGGCGGTTAACTACTTTTGAAACATAATACATTGTATATAATTAACATATACAGTGTGTATATATATATACTATACATACAGTATATATACATGTTACACAAATATATACATCTCATATATATATATATATATCTGTCCTGCACACATGCACCGGCCTCAATCTTGGAGGCGGCCGGACTCTTGCATTCGCTGAGGAACTGCTTGGCGGCATCAGCCGCAGATTCTGACAAATCCACAGCAACCACACCTTCCAGTTCGCAACACGGCGAAGAGGAACTGTCGTCAGTCGTCATTGGTCTCTATTTTCCAGATTGCCAGATTCCATTAACTTGCTGCCACATACTATGATGTTCCAGAGTCTCAGAGTTGTGGTACAGATTCTATTTTTGCTTTGACTGGGACCCCTTTCGACCCAAGTGGCTACTGAAGCCATACTCGGCCAGCGCTACCGCGTCGTAAGCCGTCCGCAGCCAGGCACTAGAACACGCTGGCCGCTGCAGTCGCCTAACGACCTCGACTCTCAAGATTGGAGGATACGCAAGAATACTCAAAGTCTCTTTTGACTTCTTTCAAAATCAAACTGAAACTCCAAGCATGAATGGAAAGGTTGCCATACAGGCCCAGCAAAATATCAAGAAGCTCCGCGAACCAATGCACATAC
>CAXIVM010001614.1:0-32047 GCA_964035705.1 Porites rus | reverse complement strand
GTATTCAGTCTGGTGGGAGCGAAGCCATATGCAGGGTACAAGTTCCCCGCAATCTGGTAGGAGCATGATCTCAAAAGCGAAGGCCTCAGAGACAGAGCCGATGAGCGGCCCTTTGCATGAGCTCCTTTTGCGACTCGGCTGTCAAGGAAGACATTGAATCTCCGGTTTCCACCCTGATCGAGTAGTCGCTTTTCCAAGGCGACGAATGCTCTGCTCTCAAGGACATTGATGTGCCCAGGCTTGCTCCAAAACCAATGTGCCAATGTTTCCCACCCATCAGCAAGTAGAAGGTCATTAATGACGACACTCTCGAGCTTCGGCCTTTGAACTTCCTCATTTCCAACCCTCTGCTTCTTCAGGGCAGGCGCGAAGCAGGAGGCAATGCGCTCAGCAACCTGTGGGTGATAGACAGCACCTGGTTTGGTGTACTTTCCGTCGATCCTGACATGCTGATGGCCTCCGGCGCAAGGAACTGAAAGCATACTCATATCAAGCCCCCAACCAAGTAGCAGGAAGGGCTTTTTGTGGATGCAACCAAATGCACAGGAGTTGAGCACTGCTTGAAGCCAAGCTGGATCATAAAATTCCAAAAGGGCAGCCAAGCGAGCTTCGATAGGTGAGGTGTCTCAAGCAGGGGGCCCCATGCCTGGAGGCGAACCAAAGAATCAGGAAGCTTCGGAATGCCAGCAAGTTGCCGAAGGCCGTCTTCGGATCCTTTCTGTCAAAGCCAAAGGGCTGCTTGTAGGAGCGAGAGGCAGGGTGCTGAGCAGGAGAAAAGGTAGTGCAAGGCGGTTCGCAAGTAAGGCTCTTGAACCTCTTTTTCTGCGATCATCTGGAAGATCCAATCGAGGAGCTTAGGGTTGCTGATGTCATGATGCGGGCTGCGAGCTAAATCAATGGGTGGACAGACCTTCAAACCCAACTTTGCCATAGCTTCACTCAGCACTCCAGACCCACCGAAGATCTCAACAAAGTCGAACTCAAAGGGAATGACCTTGTTGGGGCCGGTCATGAGGTCAGAGGCAATAGGTGAATCATCGAGGTCCTCATCAAGTGATCGGTTGTCCAACATCGTGTAGGCCCCGCGCTTATCTCCTCCGAGCCACAGAGTCTTGCTTAGCTCCTCATCGACTGAAAGCTGGATGATTGCGCCCTTCGAGTTCGAGGCATCTGTGGCATAGACGTTAGTGTCATATGGGACGGAGATATCTGAAGCTGCTACCAGGCCCAGAATACTTGCCAGGACAAGCTCCTCCGCTGTAGACCGGGACAGCTTGATTACCTCGTTGGAGTCCGAGGCAGCACGGTTCCCCAAGGCAAAAATCTTGGCTAGAATGCACCAGGGGCATCGTCTGAACATCAAAATCGAGATCCAGCTGCCAGCCAGTCTTGAAGCTAGTGTCCTTGAGATCACTGGTAGAGCAGCAGCCCGAAGAGAAAGAGCCATAGTGGGAACCCGCTTTGCGAGCAGAGAGCCAACTGACACAAGCCCAGAGTCCCTTGCCCTCTGATCTGATCGCACCTCAGCACCAATCACCTTGAAGGTCTCTGCCCCTCTGACAGTTTTGTCATCTGAACCAAAGACTCCTTCTTTTGCGTAGATCTTCTCTGCCCTCTCGAGCATCTTGACAGAAGATCAAGAAGCCGCAGGGGAGCTCGCACGCTCACAACTGATTGCAAAATAGTCATCAATCACGAGCCCCTTCCAAGTAGGTCTCATCCCCATGGAGTAGGCCACCACTCTGCAGCAGCCCTGTGTTGCTTTCCAAGGCAAACTCAACTCCAAGATGGTCACCCTGGAAGAGGCTTTTGAACCCAAGGGTCACCTTTGCAACATCCTTCTCCCGGAGTGGCTTGATAGCGGTTTGCCCAAGCCGATCGCCATGGGTTTCACGTTTCACAGGCTTTCCTACCTCCTCAAACACATCCCAGGCCTTCAGATCACGCACCAACTCAGGTTCATACTCAAAGGGGAGGACATTGGTGAAGGCCCTTGCTCTGGATACCTTTGCTTGGTGGTAAAAGTCCTTCCGGTCCGCAGCTTGTATCCTCTCGGGCAATGAAGCGAAGTGATGAGGTGGCCTGAAGGTAGGTGCATCGAAGGTCCAGACGGGTGACATTCAGAGGCATTGAACCAGCGGCGGTCGCCAATCTGACGGTCAACCATTGAGTTCTTGTGAGCGTGTGAAGACTCTGCAAGCAAGACCCGTTGGATGCCGACATGGGAACATAGCCAAAAGGCCACGACTGTCCCAAATTTTGGCCAGCTGAAGATTCTCATCCTGGGACTCTCTTGCAAAGCTAGGGCCAACGTTTCCAAGCTTGAAGCCGTGCAGCAAAATGCCAGGATCCTGAAAAGGGAGCCAAAGAATACTGCTCAGGTACTTCTGCATGTCCCAAGCGGCAGTGCCGGACAGCTTTAGCCTGGAGGCCACCAGGCTTTGATAGGGCAGCATGGGTGAAAACTCCTCAGTAACTTCGAAGCGATGCTCCTTCTCAATAGTTCCCACGGCTATGTCAGCAGCCTCACTGCTCTCGAGCCTCCCACCGTAGTCAAAGCTGAGGTCGGGGTGAGAACCAGCATACTTTTCAAGTTCAACGAGCTTTGCAATGAATTCAAAACCAGATCTGCCAGGTGGTAACTTGTGATCTCCCCCAGGTTGATCACACGCAGCAATGAGCGCCCGGAGCCTCTTGAAGACAGAGAGCTGAGCCAGAGAAGGGCGCCTCCCAAGCACTTGAGTCGAAATCGGCCTCAGACCATTGTGCACATAGTTCAAAGCCATAACCAACACATGCAACGCTCTGCGGCGACAAAGTTTCTTCCACTTTGCCAGCGACAGCTTGGGGCCCCTCTGCTTGTCGAAGATGCCAAAATGCGGGAGGAGGACTGTTGCTATCAGCTGCCAAACGCTGCACAAAGGAAGCCGCTTTGTCAGCGTTGCCCTTGATCGAGATCTGTAGCCCCTGGAACTCCAGGGAAAGCGATAGTTCCTCGTCTTCTCCGGCTGAAGGTGCTGAGCGATTGCTCATTCAAGTAGGCACGAACTCGATCGGAAGGTGGTGACGAGGCACCTGGAGATGGACGTCCAGGGACAGGCACCGAGACTGAGAAAAATCCAAGGCCCCAGAAGCAAATGAGGGCAGCAACCAAAAGGCCCGAGAGAAGGCCCAAAAGGAAAGCCCCGAGGAGTGCAGAGGGGCCTGCGGCAAAGCAATGGCTTGGCCAGCCCAACCCCCACCAGTTAGTGGAAGCTCCGGAGATCACAAAAGAGAGGGCTTTGGGGGCCCAATCCACGCAAATCACCTGTTTCTTGAGCGGTGGCCAATCACGCATCATCCTTAAGTAAACAATTAAGTAGGCGCCTACTTAATTAAGCAAGGGCAAACTTGTACGCTCCTAGCTACGGGACGCAGGATAGCTCACGCTCGCACTAACCGCTTGGTTCCTAGATTGTTAGGGTCCAGGTTGCATGCGGGCGTGGCTCTACGGCTCTTGTGACTCTGTTCCGCAGTAGTGCTCATTCATTCCACCCCAAACTGGCCGCCAAAGCCAAAAGGAACAGAGCACTGGAAACTTGACATCACTGAATCGCTCACCAGGCAACGTCCAGGCGACCAGAATGTGGCCATAACGAGATACCCCGGTGAGCTGTACACTCTTGAGTGGTGCTCCTTCTCCACTGATCACAACGGCACCATGCAGAAGCACACCCCATGCTGCGAAAACAGCGGACACGATGAAACTCAAGGCCTCAGACGGTGTGTGCGTCAAATTGTGGATATGTATATCATATCATATATCATGTATCATATCTACATAGGTGTATATATATATATAGATACGCATACTTACAGTATCTTCACACATCTCCCCACATCCCCCTATTGCATTCACCAAGTGTGAACATAGCATAACATAGCAAGTGAGAAGGACGGACCATGTCCAGACTAGGCTGAGGCCACGGCCAGGATGTTGTGCCAGGAATAGCCATTCTCTTCGTAGCATTTTGTCTCCGCTGAGTAGGCGCTAGCAGACAATCCCGACAAGGCAAATATGAGCATAAATATTGCATCGAAGACAAGGCATATCGTACCTGAGCTGCATCTTCAGATTGGGAACTGGGCCTTCGGCAAACGTTCAGCTGTTGAGAAAATTTGGACAAGCCACAAAGTACTCGAAAGCGTTCCAAAATGGGACGGTTATGAACACATAGAACCATGAGAATGCATGCAGAATGCCCCTCGGTGACTCGCTAACTGCTTGGGCCGCAAAAGCTGCAATAGAATTGTTGTGCAATCGTCTTTGTTGCAGAGCGCTGCAGTGCTTGGATGCATGTATGACAGCATGACTCCCAGGTTTGGGTCTTGGCCGTGCTACAGCCATAATTCTTCTTGGTCGCGCTCCTGTCAACATCCAAGGGGGCTAAAAGCCTGGAGTTGCAAAGAAAGCTAGATTTCCTCCCTAGAAGGCTGGTTCAAGCTTCCTGTAGGCTCACAGGTCTGATCCTGCTGAAAGGCTGTATTTATTCATTGCTGGCGATGGTGTGCTCTGTTTCAGAGTCAGGTGCTAATTGCAAAGCACCCCATTCCAACAAATCTCTGGAGGAGAAGCCCTTTCAGAGAGACAGTGGAAACATCAGAGCTGTTCTGGCATGGCTCAAGCAAGGCGAGCCACCTTTGCGAGAAGGGAACAAAGAACATAAGGCACCAGACTCAACTGTGAAGTGAAGTGACTCAACTTCGAGGGAGAATCGAAAGCAAACGATCACATTACAAGGGTCTTTGGGCGTGCACGTTTGCAGCTAGTGTCCTATACTATATACGGATACGTTACTGGTCTCGTCGTGCACAAACAACAAAAAGGGGCGTGCATAACCACCCAGGTCTGTTGCTGAGATGCCTTTAGACACAAAAAACTGGAAAGGACTGTTGAAGCTGTGCTTGAGAAGCCTTGACAAATCTGTTGCTGAGATGCCTTTAGACACAAAAAACTGGAAAGGACTGTTGAAGCTGTGCTTGAGAAGCCTTGACAAATCTGTTGCTGAGATGCCTCTAGACACAAAAAACTGGAAAGGACTGTTGAAGCTGTGCTTGAGAAGCCTTGACAAATCTGTTGCTGAGATGCCTTTAGACACACAAAACTGGAAAGGACTGTTGAAGCTGTGCTTGAGAAGCCTTGACAAATCTGTTTGTTTAGCAGCAAGCCAAAACATGCAGTTCTCGCTTCAAAAGTTGTCTGCTGATGAGCTTCTTGCGTTTTGGATCGTTTTGGTTTGTTTATCTCCTGCGGAAGTTTGAGAGTGATTAACGTATCAAACCCAATTCACTTCTGCGGCATTCAGCACGTAAGAGTGTCTGTGCGGGTACATTCTGCAGTGGTGGGCACAGGCACAAATCTGCAAACTGCAAAGTGGACCCCTTTTCGAGACACAGTTAAGGCACAACATGTCTTGGACATGCAGTCCAAATCTTTCTGTTACGGAGGTGCAACCACAGCGGCTGCATGCACTTGACGCATGGAGATGCATCTCAACAGCCACACTTGGCGCAGCTGCAATATTCCCAAAGCAACACGCCTATGAGAAAACATTGAAGAACAGGAATCCTCAATTTTTGGCAAGAAGTTGAGAGCACTCTGGAGATCTATATTATATATATATATGCACAACAGTTCAGCAACATCCTGATCAATCAACAATAGAACCCCTTTTTAATGAGGATCCCTGTTCGGCACTCCTTCCACATTGCACAGTGAAACTTCATTTGGAAATGATAAAATGTGGTTAACCAGTTGAGTGTTCAACTTTCTATACACTCTATATGTGGAGTGAGCCAGATCAGCTGGAAAACCCCGGCTAAAGCCTGTTCCTTGTCGAGCGCTCCTTGGCCGAGCAGAATCAACAATGACATGAAACGATGCTGAACAGCGCTGAATCCATAACCAATTATATATGCGTAAGCTAAGCCCAGGTCAGGCTGTGCTTCCAAGGTCACAGGTGGGCCTGCAAGAATAGTGAATAGTGTCAGCTCTCTTGCACAAACTGTGCGTAGAGACAACTACAAAGGGCCTCGCCTTCAGGCAATTCGCGACCACGTCGTTCTTCGTTGTCAACAGTTGTGTCATTTACTTGCGAGTTGATGATGCTCGTACTCGATAGGCTTTTCATCATCGTCAGCTGTGGCTTTCTTGATCCTTTTCTCTTCTCCTCTCCATTCAAGCTCGAGTCGCTTGGCGGGCTCGAGGATGGTGCACGGTCGCGTCGTGATATCCTTTCGTCTTTGCGTCCATCCTGGCGTGTGCAAGGAGAGTTGTCAAAATGTCAGCAAAAAACCTGGCAACGCCGGTGCACTGGAGCACCATAGGCTTCCAGGTGTTGATTGATAGCCACAAATGTACACTACAGGAGCTCAGGATCATTTTTTGAGCCATCGTTTTTCAGTAGATGTGAGCCTTCTGCTCCTTTCACCTCTGTGCACCTCTAAGATGTTTCGACAAGGACACCGCTACTAGTAACAAGGGCATAACTACTAGTAGCGCTACTAGTAGTAGCGCCTTGTTACTAGTAGCGATGCCCTTGTTACCAGTAGCCTGCTGCTCCTTTTACCTTTGCCTTTGTGCACCTGTAAGATGTTTTGTCTATTCTTGCTACAGGTCCTTCCGTCACCCCCGCACAAACCACACACCAGTGTCATAGCATGCCTGCGCCTGAAGACGAACCGTTTGCCTCAACATCCAGACGTTCAGCCATTTTTCCATCAAAATCCAGCCATGTATCAAACTTGACACGGCGCTCGCATACCACGCCTTTGCGGATGGAGATTGGCTGAAGGAATCTGAATCTTCCTGGGTGCTGCGCCTTGGTAGCTGGAAAACTCAAGCCTCAAATCAAGTCTGTGCTAACTTAACCTTCTTGCATCTTGCTCTTAGGCACTATGTCACTGCTACTCAACTAATGAAATATAACAGGATCAACCGTCACTGCAAGTAGTATTGAAGGATTCTGGACCTCAGAATCACACAGTGATCTGACGCCACAGCCTTTACTTTGGCATTTGCCAGTTCCTGCGGCAATTTCTTTCAAACACATCACTGCCATTTCCAGCAGCATTCTGGAAAGGGTTACAGTAATTGAAAGACCACAGTGACCAGGCCGCCCCGGCCCACTGAACTTGTTCAATCAAGCAAGTTGGAGGATGGCATGCTGCATGACAGATGAAGCAAAAAGTCCTCCTCACAGTCCTGCAAAGACTTTATGTAAAGTTGTCAATCAGGAAGTCTCACAAAACTGTACACAAAAGTCTTGAGAAGGCGTAAAACCGACAGAATCAAGGCCTCCTCTTCCAACTCCTGCGAAGCTTTGGCCCAGCATTGCGGGGCCAGGGCAACAAACAAAATGACGCAGTCTCTAGATCCGCAGTAGTGCAAGGTTGGTCTCCTCTTCCTCCTCCTGCGTTCAGAAGCAAATGATTGCTCACTTGCACTCTTATGTAATGTGTATAATATTTGATGGAAGTCTTGAATCTGACGGTCCTCCAAGCCCAACAACGTAGGAATGTCAGAGGACAAGGAGGTGATCCACCTGCACTCTTCTGAGTGCAACTCCAGTAAATACTATAAACGTTAAGGAGGAATTGTTTTTAAAAAAGGGGCCTGGCCTGCCATGAACGGCGGGATCGAATTCAAACGCTGGTGGGCGCTGTGATCTTGGAGACAATAAAGTGCATAAGCCTTTGCGGCAGCAATTTGGGAACTGCACTGCAGTCACTACATCAAATCGGCAGCGTTATTCACTGGACTATAGGGCGTCCGGCTGTTATTCCAATCCAGGATCATTTGATCCATTGGCAGATCGTTCGGCTCATCTGGCACGTTATTGCAGGCAAGCTTCAATGCATGCAACGAAACTATACAAGGTGGAACTTGGATGCTGATTTTACCATTGAATTCTGTTCGTGTGTGTGTGTGTGCCTGTGATTTCGCACACAAACCCGAACTCAGTGGTGAATCGCGGAGACTGACAGATCCAGCGAAAGTCTCATCGGCCTCCAAACGGAGCCTCTAGCTGCAGCGCTATGAAGTTCAAGCACCACCTGCAAAGCAGTTCAAGTAGGATGAAACATGTGAAACAGACAGCTCAAATCTCCAGAAGTGAGATACAGAAAACGACGTGCGAAACTTCTCCAAGTACATGGTTCCTGTGAATTTCAGCTTGCTTCGAGGCTCCCACAGGAAGAAAATCACCTGGGCTTGAATTCTTTGCTGAGTCTGCAGATCTGGCCCCTGCTGCATCCAAAGCACTACGAAGGAGGTTGCCGCAGCCATCGTTTTGGACAATAACATGCTGCACCAAAATGGCCTTGAAGTCTTAGAAAGAAAGTGGGTATGACGCGGTATGAGTGCGTTTCACTGATTCACCAGTACTCACATACACTCACGAGGAATGTGAGAAACGTTGGGCCCAAACATGAGGCCCCAATGAAGCAGTAGCATCAAAATGCTTACCTCGCGAGAGACAAAACTAAAGCAACGGATTTAGAAAAGGCTGCGCCAAAAAAGTACTGTTCTTGCTATGGTGACCAAGCCTGCGCGTAGGGGTAGGGGAAGGGGAAGTCTGCGATCTTTCTCGCATTCTGCAGATTCACAATGCCACGAGACAATTCCTGACACGTTCGGATGTGGTAAAGGCAGTGACACTTGCGCCCCACTACTTTTGCAGTTTGGTGTGGGAGTTAGCTCATTGCAAGTGCTAACCTTCAAACAAACATACAATATGCTGGTGTATACATACTATGGACAGATACAAACATATATTATATCCCCCAACTGCCTGGAAAGCTCGAGACAAGACTGGAGGAGCAACAGGAAGCACGCCGTCATTCATGCGAAGGACCTGAGCTCCAGTCATTCACGTGTCCATGCAGTCCATGGACGCAACTGACGCAACTGATCTACATGCCACATTGGGCTCGTCAATCCCAATGCTTGGGCATTCGCGATGGATCTCTGGATCCATTGCAATATGATCTCCACCTTGTCTCTGGTGCTCTCCAAATACCTCAGCAGGAAACGTCAAGATTGGTCAGCGCAAAACTGTTGGGATCAATCCCCAGCTGAGGCTAGTACAGCAGGCTTTCCTGAGTTTGTGACATGCTGGAAACCTTTGTAGCTGAATCTCACACTAATCCGGCTGAACCTCACGACGCTTAGAAGTGTATGAATGTGTCTGTGCGCGCATGTGTGTGTGTGTGCGTGTTGAAGTACAGAGGGACAAGCCAAGTCGCTAGTTCAATACCCTGCGTGTCCAGGATTTCGAACGGCCGTTCTTTGCTAGGAGAAACTTGCCTTAGCTTCCATAAGTGATCCGCAGGCTGGCTTCTGAGCACCCAGCAGTTCAGATGGTTGAAGCCAGTTCCATATGAACCGAAAATTGTCCAAGAAGCTGAAGCGCACAGCAGAACAGCAAAGACATCAGGCGAGCCAATAGATGATGGAACTCCATCACCTTTTGTGCTGTGGAAGTGGCCAAGCTATATATACACACATACAAATACGTATAATCAAGTCAAGGTCACCATATGTGCAACGACATGCCTCGAGCTAACAAAAGCAACGTATCTGGCCTGTCTTTGCAGCTCTGGTCTAGCAGAACCTCGGATCGATACACATTTGACATGCGAGCAGAAAGCCCACGATGCGAGGCCAAGGGGCTGAAGGCCACCAAACTGCTGTAGGCATTGAACCTTTGTCACGTACCATGTACAAACAGACCCCAGTCTACCACACGTCACGGCCACTTATTCACAAGGCTTTCAGGCGTTTGCAGTTGTGAAATTCTCTTAACCCGTTTCAAGGCTAGTTGTGAAGAGGATTCTCAGACTCGTTTGAAACAGTGGTTAGCCCGATAGTGGGGCTAAGATTCGCACCACTCTCCACGGGTCTTCTGTAGTAAGGTGCCACCCTCCCACCATCTCTCGTAGGCAATGTCACTGCGAAATGTCAAAATGAACATCCTCAGCAATGCCAACTCTACATCATGGCGCTTATCATGAAGGAAGCGGCAGCCCGAGGCAGAAAGGCACACTGTACAAGATGCTTTTGTGTTTTGTGTTTGTTTATTTTTTGTGACAAGGCAAGGGCATCACAGCGCTAAAGATTGCCATGAGCGTCCTGAGCGACTTCACGTCGAAGAGTTGAAGAGACGTCACAATAAGCACGACCCCATCTCAAAACTACTTTCTCTTTTTCCCGAAAGCATTGCGAAGGGTTCTTCCGGAAAATCCCTTGAACACTGACACTTCGACACTTACACTTACACACTGACACTTCCACACTTGCACTTGAACACTGACATTTCTACACTTACACTTGAACACTTATGCTTCCACACTTACACTTGAACATGAACGTGAAGACTTACACTTCTATACGTATCCCAGTGTAAGTGGAAGAGTGAAAGCATCCAACGGCAAGTATCCAAGTGCAAAAGTATGCAAGTGTAAAAGTGTAATGAGTACGCTGTGAGTATGAAAGTGTGAGTATGGAAAACTTGCACGGGAGATGTCCTAATGAAAAACATTTCCCCACTATATAAATTCTCTCTTAAAGGCGGAGGGTGGGACCAACCCTCTGCGGAGATCGTGCGTGTCGAGCGCGCGAAATGCAGGCGAGAGTGCGATTTGTCCGGTCCGCGCGCAACCCTCTGCGGAGATCGTGCGTGTCGAGTGCGCGAAATGCAGGCACTGGCGACTTTCTAGTACTACTTCAGTACGCGGAGTATCTGGGGAGCTGGAAGATGAGAACTGGCGACTTTGTAGTACAACTTTAGTACGCGGAGCAATCTGTGGAGCTGGAAGCTGAGAACTGGCGACTTTGTAGTACAACTTTAGTACGCGGAGTATCTGGGGAGCTGGAAGATGAGAGCTGGCGACTTTGTAGTACAACTTTAGTGCGCGGAGTATCTGGGGAGCTGGAAGATGAGAACTGGCGACTTTGGAGTACAACTTTAGTACGCGGAGCAATCTGTGGAGCTGGAAGCTGAGAACTGGCGACTTTGTAGTGCAACTTGAGCACGCGGAGTCTGTGGGGAGCTGGGAGATGAGAACTGGCGACTTTCTAGTACAACTTTAGTAACGCAAGCAATCTGTGGAAGCTGAGAACTGGCGACTTTGTAGTACAACTTTAGTACGCGGAGTGTCTGGGGAGCCGGAAGATGAGAACTGGCGACTTTGTAGTGCAACTTGAGCACGCGGAGTCTCTGGGGAGCTGGAAGATGAGAACTGGCGACTTTCTAGTACAACTCTAGTAACGAAAGCAATCTGTGGAAGCTGAGAACTGGCGACTTTGTAGTACAACTTTAGTACGCGGAGTGTCTGGGGAGCCGGAAGATGAGAACTGGCGACTTTGTAGTACAACTTGAGCACGCGGAGTCTCTGGCGAGCTGGAAGATGAGAACTGGCGACTTTCTAGTACAACTTTAGTAACGAAAGCAATCTGTGGAGCTGGAAGCTGAGAACTGGCGACTTTGTAGTAGAACTTTAGTACGCGGAGTATCTGGAGAGCTGGAAGATGAGAACTGGCGAAGTTGTAGTACAACTTTAGTACGCGGAGTATATCTGGGGAGCTGGAAGATGAGAACTGGCGACTTTCTAGTACAACTTTAGTACGCGGAGCAATCTGTGGAGCTGGAAGCTGAGAACTGGCGACTTTGTAGTACAACTTTAGCACGCGGATGAGTCATCTCTCGCGGCTGAGTCATCTCTCGCGGCTGCTCTGGCGCCCCTGCAGCTGAGTCATGTCTCCCGACCACCCGGCTCTCTTGAGAGGTTGACAGACACACACGCAGAGACCCACGCACTGCCTCAACTTACTCGGACACACACACAGACAGAGACTCATACACACACAGACATAGATACACACACAGAGACCCACACACTGCCTCAACTCACTCGACTTAACACTTCACACTGAACACTTAACAAATAATTCACACTCTGACTTCCTACGTGATGAAAAATGCTTTCGGGCCACTCGTCGTCTAGTTTGCTGTTGTTATTTTTTAAGCTACTAGCTACTGGACGTTCCTAGGATTTTTGGGATAGCTTCCTTCCTGCCCCGTTTTGCTAGCATAACTAGCATGCCAGCATGCCAGCATGCATGATATCTTGAAGGCGGCGTTTAATGTTCAATCCTGATATCTCCCCTCTGGCGGGATGCGCGGTGACTTTGCCATGAACCAAACACTGAGATGCGGGCGCAACGGTTTCTGTAGTCTGCGGGTCCGCATTGAAACCGTCACTGAGCTCCATGCTAACAGAAACCTCAGGCACATATCAGATCAAGTCAGTCAAAGAAATGAAATTGCTGGCCGTTTGTTAGAATGTTTGAATAGTTGCTCGTGTGCTCCAACCATGGCTCCCAACTCCAAATGTCAGAGCTGCGTTCCTTAGTCCGTCGTCAGAGGATGTTTTGAGCTTGACGCATGATCACTTGCCAAAGCTGTGCGCCAAGTGACACCACAGCCATGATGAAAGCATACGGGAACACGGAGCCATATATGCCGAAAATGAGGGAGAAGCCCCACCTCGCATGAGATACACAAGTGATGTCGTCCTGCTCACATACTTTAATGTCACACCAGTTCTGTCACTTGCTATTGATGTAAGAGCCGCACTTGCCACCAACATAGTGTCGCATCCTTCAGGATCCTGAAGTATGTGCACTAGCATTGAAGCCATCGCTAGGAGGTTGCAGGCACTAGCATTGAAGGCACTACCCACTTTCCTGCCCAACTCAGCGGACCTGCAACCAGCGACTGGGACAATCCTCCTGGCCGCGTAGACCTGGTAGGAGCCAAAAGGGACAGAATCAAACAACCTTGCCATGCCCAAGGAAATGCTGACACGACCTTGCCTACCCCAACTGTGTTTCACAGGGCGCAGATCTCTTGGATTGGCGGCATTTAATGCGCACCCACTCTTGGTGCGCATCATAAGTGAGGGAGCACTTTGCAAGCCGAAATGGCCCGACAAAACAAGCGGTTCGCATACACAAGCCATCCTGTTGCCGTTGCCAATCCTCCCACATGGTTCCGCAAATGTAACTGGCATGCGGCATGCGCAACTGAATTGCCAGAAGAGCTTAAACGGATAACACATGATAACACGGTTCTGCGCGGTGGCTTTTCCTGGGCAGCATGTCAGTCGAGAACAAGATCATCAAAGGCTACACCGTCAAGTTCTCTTCGGCATCGAAGACATGGCGAGGAGGTCGAGTAGAGTAGATCAGTAGATCATTCTTGATCTTCGTGCAGCTTTCGCAGATCACCATTGACAGCGTACAGCTGTTTGTCATTGCGCCCAGTTGGTGGCTCTGGCATGCTGGAGGCTACAATCGAGACACGTAAGGGATTCCGCAACGTACATGCGTGGCATATTCGACGTACTCATCCCCGAAAAATCGGATGAGCATGTCTTCTTCGTGCGGAATTCTGCCAGCGAAGAAGCGCCACGAGACCCAGGCGTATGCAAAAAAGCAAAACACATTTCGCAGGAGGACCTGGGTGGATACACTCCAAAGGAACCATCCAACGTAGCCAGGATGTCGACAAAAGCTGTAAACCTTACTTGGGCTTTCTAGGCCCTTTGAACTGTGGAGTCTAAAAAGCATTGGATAAAAAGACATGTAAAAGTATTGCAAATGATGCACGGACAGGCGACACCCTCTTTCACCAATCTATGGGAAGATTCCTTGTAGCTTGCAACAATGTGCGTAAAGTTGGATCTGGCCGTGAATAGCGCTGCCTCGGACAACTAACGAGCAGCAAGGCACAACACCTTGTGGAAGACAGAGCCACGTGGCACTGTCCAAACGGCAATGAAACCAATGCTTACGAGACACAGTCCGCAATGCCCATCCACCAAATGCCAAACTCGCACCCAAAAGCAATAGTGTTGACTGCAGTATGCCTATATCAGGTTCGGCGGAGCTTGTCCCAAAGTATGATCCAATATATTCAATAAATATTGTTTGCAGCGCACATCGCACCTGGAAGTGTCAAGCCTGTGGCATGCCAAAGCCAGAACTCTAGCATTGCTGCAATTATTGCCACACTGTAACCTGCAGCAGGTACTGGTGTGAGCAGGAATGCTCTGAACTCCTTGGATGCCAAAATGCGTTGCAAATGCCATAAAAGTCCCCAGATACAAAGCAGTTGGATCCGCGGGAGTCTTGAGCTGAGCTCAATTGCTCTCCGAGGCTGGGTCAATCTCCTTCTCGTGGAAAAGCACGCAAAAGGTGAACTCGGTGATGTGGAAAAGAGCCACCACAACCAAGAACAGTGGCCTTGACATGCAGCACGTTGCAATATGGACGTTGGAAGTGGACTTTAGCAAATTATGCAAAATTAGTTCCTTATGGCTCCCGTGATCTCCCGAAAAGGCTTTACGAACTTACATTGAAGGATTGACCTCCAATGCCTCCCTTTTGGATACCATTTTTGCGGGCTCAGTCACAATCGAGGATCCCCCATCCTGAGAAGCAGCTCGGGCGGTGTGTCTGTGTGTGCTGTAGTCATCCTTCTGCCTGCCAAGTTTCTGAGCTGCACCACCAAAGCCCATGATGCCACCCAAGAGAAAGCAAATCAAGCACAGCGTGCTCAAAGAATCTGCCTGAGCACCGGCAAGTGGCTAATGTGAGAATCACCGAAATAGATAACCTGCTAGGCCAAGCCTCATTGGGGATCATGTTGGCTGCCGCAAAGAATGTGACCTTTAAGAAAACTTTGCACGCAGGAAGGCAGAACAACAAAGCCAGTGCAAAATGCCTTTTCCCAGGACCAGCTGAGCTGCTGCCAGCACAGTGATCCCTACTTGCCCCAATCCGCACACCACCGCACCATAGCCTCAAATCATACCGAGAAAAACTTCAAGGAATTGCAAAAAGACTGATGACCCACAAATGTGCAATCTGCTTCAAACTCCTCAAGTCAAGAAGCCACAAGCTAGGCCGCTGAACATTGAAAGTGGACCCAACCAGCGAATCCTTGGCTCAAGTTTGGCAGGAGGTATGGAAGGTCTTGTGCCGACAAACGTGCAGGTTGTAGCACTCCTAGAACTCCTTCCACCAAGCAGCTGTGTCGCTGGCATTGGGGATCCCAAGTCTTCTAAGGCATCACTTATCATAAGAGCAATTGGCTTGTAGCAGCAGAACCCTGCAAAAACATGCGCTATGAATCATGAACTTGGAAAGTGCCCAGTGCCTACTGAGCCTACTGTTTGCCAACTGCAGAAGGAGAAATGTCAAGCAAGAGTCCGTTTCTTTCTGTGCTCTAATCACTAGTCAGTTGAAGCTGGATTGTGAGACAAGATCTACGCATGCTGGGTGGGGCACACGGTGAGACTTTGTGAAATCCAGATCTGGGCGTGCACATGCCAACAAGCACACAATTGAAGGATCTCAGGATCTCTGTTTATATAACAAGCTGGCTAACACGCGGGAGTCGATTATTTCGTTCCCATCCGACTTCGATTGAGGAAACGGGCTGTTTGTTCGGACCCTGCTCACTTCTCCATCAGCATTCGCTTCAGCCTCGTGCTGTCCGCAATCATACCAGGATTACTTCTCATATCTGGTCTCTCGCCAGTGTAGTAGTTCTTGTGCGTGGACACCTGCAAACGTCAGTGCGTGCTCAGCACTCAAGTAAGAAGCATATTCCGCTGTGATGGTGTCTGAGCAGGCCACGAAGCGCCGATTGTGGACACAGAATCTATCCAGGAATTGGATTGTTGAGGCATTCCTCGCTACTCCACAGGTTCTCCAATCAACACTGACACTGCAACCGAAATCTCTCAACCGCCAACACTGCACTTGAGTGGCTTAAGTGGGACAGGTGCATCTTCCAGCGCCAAGCGCGAGCGTGGCCTGTGCCGGCGAGTGGAGCCATGGTTTGCATGAGGATTCATAACCAATAGCAATGGCCTCCAACCTACTAGCGATGTCTAACCGAACCTAATAGCGACCCCAAAAAGCCTGAAACTATCTCAGTCATCCCGCGCTACGAAGCTGTCGCCGAGACACGCGTTGGGATGGTATGGTGTGAGAGGTTTCCTCACGAGGATGCATCCAAATGTTGAAGTTACAGGCAAGCATCAACAAAAGCATGGTTCAAGTGCCTGTCCATTGACGCATAGCAATGTGGAATCTCTCGAAAGCAGTCCTGATCAAACTAAAAACTTGTCTTTGGACTTGCCCTGCTTATTGGTCTAGGAACCACATGTGCCGTCCTGGTATTCAGATATGGCACTGAAGCGTTTGGAGAAATCCACGAGGCCCTTACTTTTCTTTCCATGCCTGATTCAGCACACGAAAAGCCAAGTTCCTTGATTGCAACACCAACGCTCACACGCTGATGGATGACACGGCTCACCAATTAAGTTCAGACACGGTAGGGCCATAATACCCCCGCTCACCAGCATGAAGCCAGCAGCTGAGCCCACCTTCCAAACAGTTGGAGTCACTTTCCCGCACTTCAAACTTGCTCCCTCCTGTAACAAGATATAAATCTCAAATGGCCTTGGAATCCTTGAGGAATGCCAAGCTGCCTTCGCTCTGGCTCTTCTGCATGGCTGCTGAGCCTTGCAGGTGTCGGATCGGTCACACAAAGATTCATGTGAGACCACTCGTCCTGTGATGCGTTACTACTAGTAAGGCACCTGTTACTACTAGCGATGCACTTGTTACTACTAGCTTCTCAGTGACAACAGGCCGGGCAACTTTGCAAGGACTGCGCCAATGTGTATACAGTACCAAATCCCAACTATCACTAGCCCGGTGAGCCAAAACGGCTACGACAAAATGTCTGGATGCGTTTCCAGAAGCAAGTGCCGCTCTCTCTCTCTCTCTCTGTGTCTATTGAAACTGGAACAGCTCGGAAGTTTCCCGGGGGCATCAGGACTATCCACAGCTACGTCAAAGCATGCCAATTGAAGTGATGCTTTCACTTCAAAGCGGCAAAAGTAAAGCCTCTCACCGCTTTCAAGATCATTTGCTCACCTCATAATGTCATACAGACGTGCCTTGGTCAAACTTCTCGTCGGTTCTTTTCACACATTTGAATGTTGTGGGTGGGGGGTCGAAAGCTACTATTAGCTGCTGTCAGCCTATCTGTTCGGTTGGCAACTGCCAGCATGAATCAATCAGGGATAATCAGGGTGATTCGCTGGTAAACATGAGAAAACTTTGGCTACTCTTGTGGTCTCTGGGCTCCAATGCTGCCACGAAACCTGGTCAGCTTCTGGATCTGCTTGGCTCCACAGCGCGCGGAAGCGTAGTCCATGGGCACATGGGTCTACAGGTGAAACGATCCTCATTCATTTGTATTTGCTTGGTTGTGACAAGTTCAGTGAACCTCTTCAAACAGCACTCTTGCCTTGAGCTGGTTCCTGCTACATTTCTGTGGTTCAAAGCTTGGCTAATTCTGCACGTGTGTGAAACTGGTGGCTACATATCGGTGTCTCGCAGCTGGATGAACTCCACCCCTGTCCTCAGCCAAAACACGGAGTAAGCTGCTTAAGTTCGATGTATTTCCGGGCATCTGACTTTTCGAAAGCACGCCTGGAACAACTTGAAGGACATATTGACAATTTTGTGCATTCGGCAGGCACAGCAATCGCTCGTTCTGAGGCAGGTGCTTGAGGTCTACCATTGTGGGCAGTCGCCTTGTCACCCCACTGTTGGTCAAATAACATCGCACTGGAGAGGACCTTTAAGATCCTTCTTGGCATCCCACTTGGTCTCAAGGGATGACCTGAAAGATAGAAACATGGAAAGCATGGAAACCCAAACAAACTGTCCATGGCTTCTCTTCAGTCAAGATATATAGTAGCCCGAGCTCCGAACCAAATAAGTTGATCACCGTGTTGGATTTCCTTGCAGAATCTTGGGTTGGATCAAGATCAGACGTCCACTGAGGCACCCTCAGCAGCAGCACCAGCAACAGCAGCACCAGCACCAGTGCCACCACGACCACCACAGCCGCCGCCACAAACCAAAGCAACCACAATGACAACGAAAGCTAAGCAAGCAAGAAGAACAGCGGCAACAAGGCAACCATGTCAGCACCTGCCACATCCCTTCCGTGTAGAACCCCAGTCACTTCTACCATGCCTTTTGCACTTGTATATGAGCGTCCTATGTCATGCTACCGCAAAATGTGTCTTGATAGGCTTGGCAGCTTGGCACCAGCCGGCAACCAACGGAAGTGACTGCGCCCACTGCTACAACAAGAGTTAAAGAGGATTCTGTTACTATTATATAGTAGCTTCTTGCTCCTAGTAGCGATGCCAGGAGCCCCTAGTAGCGTCCTTGCTCCCAGTAGTACGGCCAGGAGCCCCTAGTAGCTTCCTGTTACTAGTAGCAAATGGGTGAAATGCCTTGAGAAAGGCCAAGAGGCAAAGGCACCCGTGTTGAGAAGCTGTGCTGACAGCATGTTGCCTACCTCGGGAACAAACGGCTCGCTGTGCCCTCTGAATGCGGTGTCTTTGAGGTCTGCACCAGCCAGATTGACATAATTGCCATCATCCTGTTCCTGGAAGACTTCCACTCGCATAATGAAACCATGTCAGGCCACCCGCTGAGGTTTGCACTCTTGCAACGACGAAAGGAAGCTTGGCTTTGGCACCTGGCAGGCCCGTTGGTGAGTTGACACAATTCACCAAGGCTCTCCTGCCTTCATTGCCCCGCATATGGCATCCCCCGCAAAAATCAATGCAAAAATTGCCATCTGTATTGCAGAAATAGCCTCGGCAAGCAGCCAGGGCCGTTTCAAAGCTAAACAAGTCAACCATCTGGTGTCGACATCGTCTGAAGCCCCGGCATATGAAGCATACCTCGTGCAAAGCCAGGCGCGGCTATGCTGTCTCATTCCGGAAAATTGAACAAGTCTCATTACAGCAGTGGAAGTTTCAACTTCAACCATCGCAACGAGGAATGTACAAGCTTCTGACGCAACAACAGGGCTACAGGCTATAGTAAGCCAGTCACTGATTCATAAGTGGAGGAGGATAAGGGCTCCCCCTGACCTACATGTCAGCATCTCTCCGTCAGGGGCAAATTTCAGAACACTGATGAGCTACCTCCAAATCAGCAAGAGCGCGCTCCTGGAAAAGTGCCAACAATTGCTGGCCACAAAGCCACAACACAAATGCTCAAATGAAAAAGGAACATGACGTACATGCATGCTGAAGCTCAAAATCCAAAGAGTTCCATTCTTGCAATTCATCTCAGGGCTCGCTTGCCGTGTCCCGCGATATTATATCAAACAACTCTAGCATCACCACATGAATCAAACAGAGCTGGATGATGAACTTGAGCTTCTTGGTGTGGGCATCTCCAGGCCAGAGTGAGCCAAAGCAGGCGCTCGAGCACTTTGAGGTAATTTCATGGCAGCTTCGGCTGCCTCCTGTGGAAAGCTCCCGCATGCCTCTGCAAACCAGTCAGCACAGACTTTCAGCACCTCCTCCAAAGGAGTGCACATGAAGGTGTACTGCTCCTTGAGCTTGCGAAAGTCCAAGTGCAGTGGACGATCTACGCTTGGTAGAAAGCTTTTTGGGCGATCGACGGCAATTGGACTTGCACCAGGCATCCCTGAGACCTTGGCCAAAAGTTCGAGAAAACCTTTCAGCGGAAGCTGAAGATCACAGCCCAAGTTCACTGCATCAAAGGCGGCCTCATTCCTTACAGGAAGCCTGGTCAAATGTACTAAAAAGCGGGCAACATCACGGCTGAAAACAAAGGCCAGTGGTGGACCTGAGTCAACCTCTGTCGAGTCAGGGCTTGGTCGCTTGAGGGACTTTTGAACCTGAGGCCGGTTCTCGTCCCCCGCTCTCCACCAGTGCCAGTAGGCCCATAAACGAAATGTATCATCGTAGGGGCCCAGAACATCTGGAAGACGTAATGCAATTGCCCTAGCGTGAGCACCAGCTTTCTGATCGTTCTGCACGCCCGCAGCAAGAACCTCTTCAGCTTCCAATTTACCATGGCCATAGCTATCTGCCTTGCGAAGCCTGCTTTTTGTCGCTGCATCTGCCGGCCTTTGGGAGCAACTCTCGGAGACGTGTGTGGATGCGGAGGAAGATGCCCAGCCTGCTCCTGCCAGTGCACTGACCTCATAGACTGAGTCAGATGAGATGTATGCATATGTATGGAAGCGTCCACGTAAGCCTTGAAGAGCTGCAGTGATGTCATCCCCATCGTATGCAGAGAAGTCCGCCACCAGTGACCATGACTCGATTTGCCGGGCCGTTACAGTATCAATCCTCTGCGAGAACTCGCTCTTGTCCCTACGGTCTGCAGTTACTCTTGCTACCCGTCCGCCGCTTGGGTCGCGAGTGCCCCAGTAGGACCGTCCCCGATTCACAACACAAACGCGAGCAGGCATCTGCAAGAATGCCTCCACCGTCTCCCTGCCCATAAATGTGGAGCCTCCTAAAACCAAAACCAACGGATGCGCCGCATGCGCCTCTCCCACGGGTGACCTGAGCTTCTCTTCGTTCTCCAAAAATGCCAAGTTGCTCTCCGCCATGGCAACTCCGAGAAGCTGGTGCGCATTGAAGTGTATGGGCCCATCCAAGGTGAAGCAAGGTTACAAGTGCATGTGGATGGTTCAATGGAGCTATTGAGTGCCAAACTTATTGATGAGAGATTGGATGAGGCCACTATCCGTTGGATTGTTGAATTTCATGATCGCTCGGCCTGCAAGTGTAAATTGTGTGACTTGGCGAGCCATCGCTCACAGACTGCTGAGACCTCTGTGCAAGCCTTCAATCCTGACATCATGGTACATCATGATGCAAGAGGCATGACAGGAATTGTGAGCTTGGAGGCTTTCTAGTGCCGGTTTGTTACCTTCAGAATGTATATGGTTGGCCGCTGGTGAATGGTGGCTGAGCCCATCCTTCAGAATTGAGGACACCTGTTGGTAGGTGCCCTTGTAGGATCAGCTGGTGCAATACCTCAGCTGGCTTGTTCTATCTCCCTCTCAAATCCCAAGCCGTCCGGGAACCAAGCTGAATATGCACCTGATTTTTGCCTCAAGACAGCTTAGAAAAAACAGTTCTGAAAACATGCCTTGAAAATGGTCGTTCAAGAACTACCTGAGCTTCGCTCCAAGCTTTTCCAAATTGGTGACTGTGTGGTTTTGCTGGCTTGGCTCCAAGCCTGCCTGCGTCGGTCTGGCAGCTCCCAGAGGCTTGGCATCACTCACCAGCTGGTCATATAGGGCTAAGTGTGTCACTTTGCCATCCACTTGCCTCCCTCCCTGCGGAATGCCGAAGACCCAAAGTTGTTGCTGCTAGCAGAGGGTCTTTAGCAATCAAACAAAAAAGTGCTAAGGACGTCTGCGTGGACTGTGCAAGAAAACTATATATACTATATACTATATATATATATATATACACCTTTTCACTGGTTGTCTGATACAGCCCCGTCCTTCTCAACCTCGGCTCCTGAAACGTTGCAGCAGCTCAAGCTGAACTCTCGACCTATCTCTGCTTGTGTGTGTTAGTGCCTGTCCTATCAAGCCAAGCTCGCTTGCAAAACGAAAAACCACCATGGCCTTGGAAAGGTGGACTTATATTGACAAGCATATGCGTACCGCATGATTGGAAGTGGCCAACTGTAGCTGGGAAGTCGCCAACTCAATCAAGGATCTGACTCCGATTGCCACGCCAACAAACCTCAAGTCTGAAACAAGCTCAAAGCCCCAGTTACATGCAAGCAACGCTTGATTTATTGGCTCCTTGCCTGAGAGGCTCCAACATGGCGTAGGTTGTAAGGTATCAGTCAGGCAAATGCTGTTAAAGAACAGGTAGCTGGAGCTTTCAATTATATAATGAACACAAGAAATGACACAAGGACTGACTTGAATGGTGTCAAAGGACAATGGGAGAGCTTCTACCCTCGAGCGAGCCAAACATCGCAGCGAAAGTCACCACTAGTCACTGGTCTTTAGAATGCTCCTATGCTCCTCTGGATGTGCCAGCTCCCCGGCACATGGCACAGAGTCCCCAATTTTGTTAGAAAATGGATCTCTGCATCACCTCTTCTTGAGGAGAGGCAAAGCTCGGTTTGAAATGCCATGGTCGAGAATAGGAACCAGCCGAATGTCATGGAACCAAGCATGATCTACAGCAGCAATTCGCATAATTTGCATACACTGAATGAAACTGTGTCATTCATCCAGCTGCTTCTCATCTTTCCAGTACCTATGGCACCAACCGTTGACTAATTGCGCTTCGCATGCTTCACCGACCAGGTCGAAGAGGATCATCTCCCCTTCGAGACCACCTGCATCATCAAAGAGATTGGCAAGCCACAAGCCTCAAGGCCAATCGAAGCCCTAAATAGATGAGATAATTCACAAGTGCTGTACGGCACCTTTTCGAAGCTGAAACTTGCATCCTGACTGGTGGCGAGCTCAAGTGAAACCCCTGTAAACAATGGCAGGCTCGCCCGACCAAATGCAACTCACGCGCGCATTCGCACATGAGAGTGAAGTGGTGAAGTCCCGCATTCGCTTCGCAGAAGCGGGGACCAAAGTCACAAATCGCCATGGTCAATCTTTGTCCGGCCACCTCGCTCGTCCAATTCTATATCCTGAGTGGTGAGAGGACCATAAGTGCCAGAACTTGCAACAGCCTGAACCGTTGTCACTCCGCAAGTGTGATGTGCAATGTCCTGCTGCCTGATCTCAATGCCCCGCCTACACCAGAGAAAGAGCACCTGCAACCAAGGCTCGTCGTCTTCTTCCTCAGTCATCCCGCCTGCAAAATGCACTGCGTTCAGAGACATGTGCTGATTTGCTGACTGCTTGCGCCAAATTACGGCATCATAGACCCCAGATAGCACAACATACTTGTGGGCAGCACCAAGCACTTTGTTTATATGATTCATGCGACGTAGACGTTATTTGGCAGCGGTACCCTGCAGCGGCACCGGCATCCACCCTCCAAAGCCAACACAGCCATACATATCTGGCACCGGCATCCTGCAGCCACACCCTGCAGCAGCGCCAGCACCCAAGCTCCAAAGCGCACACGTCCATAGACATCTGGCAGGCACCCTGGAGCGGCACTCTGCACCGGCACCCTGAAGCAGCGCAAGCACCCAGTCCCCCAAAGCGCACACACGCACCTCTTCCTATGCTTGAAATAAGAACCCGAATGGCTCGGATTTGTCGGGGTGAAGGAAAAGCACAAATGCCTGAAATGATTCCATGATATCAGCGTTCCGCCTTGCTTCTTGATGAAGTTGTCTGTAACCCAAAACTGCAAGGCATTCATGCAGAAGGGTGTGGCAATCATTGCAACCAGCAACTTCAGGTTTGGGCTACCTCCAAACCTTGGATGACAATTTGTCAACCTTGAAAGCCGTTGCTCGATCTGCCCCCCTTATAAAACAAAACCAACAATTTTTGGACCCTTCTTGCACACGAAGAAACGGTGCCAAGGCAATCTGAGCCAAAGCCAGCAGGGTTGAGTGGCCCACCGCCATGAACACTACCATGAGGACCTTCCTGTCAACAAACAGGCAACCACAAAGAACTGTCAAGGACAATATTAAGCTGCGCTGCATTGAGCTCACAATCACCAGCCACACGGCCAGCTGCTTCACATATTTCCTTCAGAATGGGTGAGTCGGAGAAATGCAAGGCAATCCCAATTTACCGCTCATTCTGCCAAGCCACCCTGCGTCGGTGCTACCATTGACCCGATATTCTCCTGTTCTAAAGTCGTCCACCTGCAAATGCTTGCTAACTAGCTGTTGCACACGTTTGCCGGGATTCTGACCAGGAGTTTTGAAGCACGTGACAACATTAGATTGGCTGCCACGGCCTGGTCCGGAAGGAACATCGAGATAAGCCTTCGACGTGATGCTTCGGATGACAAACATTGGTTTGTTGACAGCGTTGTTGTCAGTGGAGAACATGTGCGCCACATGTGGAAGCATTACGGACTAGTTATTGCCTGGCGGCTTTGTGCATACACATGTTCAAAAACCCATGTGCGCGCACACACACAAATAAGTTGGAGCAAACATGTAGGGAAAGAATGCCCGGACCTTTTGGAAGTGCAGCTGCTGCTCTACCCAAAATTTGTTGGGTAGGGCCCACAAGAATAACAAACAAAAGTCAAATAACCCAGCAAAAAAAAAATCTCGAATAGACTTGAAACTGGTTCGCTTACCAACCCTCACTCTGCAGCAGTAGGCATGCCTCTTTTGCTAGCAGATGGGGGGGTGCCTGGTGCGGTTGCTGCACGTCTCTTCCGACTGAACGGGTTCCCTGGCATGTGGATCTTCATTTCATCCAAGGCAGGCAGGTGGGTCACCTCAATCACGGCCACCCTGGCATGGTCGCCAGGAGCAGACCAGCCAAGGGTCATCACAAAGGCCCACCCACCGCCTGTCAAACTGCATCCGCGGTCACCGGACTCTTTTTCATAAAGGACCGTGGGTGACTTGGGAAAATCTATCATTTCACCATTTGTCGCTTCTTGGGAGAGATCGGAGATTCACTCAGGAATGAGAACAATTGAAGGTCAGAGGAAACAACCAGTCATTTTGCTGGGTTGAGTCCTTGAGGATTAGGATGCGTCAGTTCATCAGCCCGTTCGCGGTAGCCTCTCTTCACGTGGAAAGGGGCCAACTGCAGGCCGCGTTGATGCACAAGAAGCAATTACACCACCGTAGGCCCCAAACACTGCGTTTTTCAAAATCGGAACACTGCAACTAGAGTTTGTGACGTCCAGGGCTGGGAGACAAAGGATTGCAAGGCAGAGGCAGACACAGCAGTCCAGAGCTGGGAGACACATGTAGACACAGGGAGACAAATGTAAAGGAATGCAAGCGACATGCAGCTGAGAGCTGGGAGACAAACAAAGGATTGCAAGGCAGTGGCGGACACAGCAGTCAGCGCTGGGAGACACATGGAATTCAAGGATTGCATGACAGAGGCGGACACAGCGACCCAGAGCTGAAAACAAATGTAAAGGATTAAAGGATTGCAAGCGAGAGGTAGACATAGCAGGCCAGAGCTGGGAGAGAATTGTAGTGCGTAAAGGATTGGCAAGGGAGAGGCGGACACAGCAGCCCAGATAGGTGGACACAATGACCAACAAGAAGAGATACAAGAAGGTAGACAAAAGGAAACAGACTTGAGGCCAAGGGGGGGGGCGAAAGCTAGCGCTCCAGAATGGGAAAGTGGAGGGCAGCGAGGAGCAGCACCATTTCCCTGTTCCCGTGTAATGTGGCTTTAAATACCAGGTGAACGATTTACAAATACATCTCGAAGCCAAATAGGCTTTGGTAGCAGCGGGTCTGCACGGAGCAGCAGAAGGCAGGACGCCTTGCACAAGTTGGGCGGGGCAAACGATTCCAGGTGAAGAGTCCTTTATATGTGGCTCTTTGCCCGGATCCTCCTGCGAGAGAAGAGAGAGAAGAGAGAGAAGAGAGAAGAGAGACGGAAAGACGGAAAGACGAGAGACAGAGAAGAGAGAGAGAGAGAGGAGAGAGAGATGAGAGAGAGATGAGAAAGAGATGAGGGAGAGATGAGAGAGATGAGAGAGAGATGAGAGAGATGAGAGAGAGAGAGAGACAGTGAGAGTGAGAGTGAGAGTGAGAGTGAGAGTGAGAGTGAGAGAGTGCGGCCGCAAGATACGCAACACTAACCGCATGCCAAAGAGTGACGACAGGACGGAGTCGAACGGAACGGAGTCGAACTTGCGAAGAGGGAGGAGGGAGGGATGGAGGAAGACAAGGAGGAGGAGGGAGGAGGAGAGGGGAGGTGGGGAGGAGGGGGGGGAGGGGGAGAGGGGTAGGGGGTGAAAGAGTGACTAGGGCGTACACGGTAGAGGTGCAGACCGCTAGTGTCTTTTATGCGCAGAGTCTTATCCTCTTGCTCTTTGAGCCTTGAAGCAGTCAAGCATGGACACACTATATTTATATCAGCTGTTGGAGTGGAACCCTGTACAGGTAGGCTCTACTTTTCAGCAGGCACAAGATTCATGTCCACTTCTAGCTGATTGCGTATGTCGCATACTCTTTTTCTACTGCAAGGCTAAATCAGTCCAGCTAGCTCTGACAACTTAAAAGAAAACTACGGTGCCATGTACTTACCTAATCCAGTGTGTTTCACACTTCAGAGAAGGTAATCTCATAGCTACTAAATACAGTGAGGGAGCAATAGCTGACTCACCTCAAGTACAAAATCAAATCGATAATGTACCTCGGCTGGAGACTGTACTTTTCGCAGGCGGAGATACCATGTACCGGCGCTCCCTAGCTCTTTATGGCCTGAGCTAAATCAAACTAAAAGGGAAAGCGGCTTCTTCTCTACAGAGACCTATAAAAGAATCAAACGACACTCGCGTAACAAAGAACTAAAAATTCAAGACCGCGCAATGCAATGAATTAAGATGCCTTGCAAAATGCAAGGAGCGTACGGTCCGAGGAATAATCTTCTCGTGACGTGGTCTCGACCGCTTTCATTCACAGACAAAATAAACTGCATCAAAAGGACTCTCTTTCACATTCACATCAAAAACACAAGAAGGAGATACCGGCAAATGTATGTACAAAACTTGCGCTACAAATGCAGACTTATGAAATGACTTAATCATCAACCATGAATGGTTGTCCATTAGAGGTCATCTCAGAAAAAGCGGCTGTGATAGATATCATCAGTTATGCAAAACTGTCCATACCTATCTGCATGCTAAAGCGTATAAACCTGGAATGCAGGAGTATCTTCTTTGATAAAAAGTTTCTCCTCATTGCAAACCAGAATTTATTAAAACTTCAGCCTGGCAACTTAAAGTCAAGCCTGGAAGCAAAGTATCAACTGTAACCAGAAGTCTCTTCACTTCCTAGCCATCATTTAAATCTCAGCCTTCGCTGAGGAATTATGCCGCTGCAAACGATGAAGTTGCTTGATCAGAAGTTGGCGGCCTTCCTTTCCTTTTATTCTGCTTTTGTCTCTCCTTCCTCCGCAAGTTCGCCTCATGAAGAGTTGGTCCCATGCGATACTGTTTTCTGTCTCCAGATGAAAAGGAAGCTGGTCTGAGTGAAATAAACATTGGACCATGACTGTCCTCGTCAGTGGGCCTTGAGCACATAACCTCTGTGTCAATCATAGCAAAGTTCTCTGAAAATTACAGATGAACTCCTTCGTGCTCACTGTGGAATTTTCATATTCCTCTTCACTCATTGAATGACCCATTCAACAATGGTAGACAAACCTGTATCGCCAAGCTGTGATCCTTGGTATTCTTCTTTTTCAACAGTAGAGTATTCTTCCCAGAGTTTATCAAAGTAAACTTCACACTTCTTGAGGACCTGTGAAGTAGAACTGTAAAATGTTCTGGGAATAGGTGCTTTGATACCAGGATCTGCTTTGACACGAGCTTCTGAAAACCTGCGGATCCAATGCTGCATGGTGCTGTAATAGTAGTTAGCCATTGGCTGCCTTTGTACCCAGACATTCTGTAGGCCAAACTATTTGCATCACCAGAAATGATGTCCACCTCATAGACAAAACACTCGTAAAGCATCAATGCTGTCTGTTCTCCTGTCAGTAGGTGGGCATCCACAGCACGGTGTGTATCAACATGATAATTACAGACTCTGATGGTATGCATGTTCGCTCGAGTAAGTGGAACACGCTTGTCCTCAGGACCATAGTCATCAAATTCAAAGTCTGCATCCTTGAAATCTTGACGAGGCCTTGTTTCTCCAAAACAAATCTCGTAGATAGCCAAGTTACATCACGCTGTTCACAGTGACCAAGATCTTGGTCATGTCCAGCAATGATCTTGACATATCCACCTGGTGCCAATCTAGCCATCACTGCAAGATTCTCCCAATCATTGAAACAAACTGTCCAATTCTTTTGCTCAATAAATTCCTTGGCAGGAACAAGAAGATGAGCTTCCTGGAGAATCACGACATGTGCACGTAAAAAGAAGAGCATGTTGAAGAAAAGGTTGTTCTCAAATTGCTCATTCTGAAGTGACATGGCGCTCTGTTTGCGTGGCCTCATTGCACTATCAAGTCCTTGGAGAAACCTTGGTGTGGTGTACTTCTGACCACGAACCATGTTGCCATAGTTCCAGGATAAAATGTCAATGACTCTGAGCTGGCCAATAAATTAGTTCCATATGGTTCTTCTATTCTTCCCTTGAGGAACCTTCTGCACAGCTCTTCATAGAAGGTGACAAAGTCCCAACTGGGTCCCTTGGGACCATATGATTCCAGTTCCTTCTTGAGTTCCTTTTTCGTATCCTCCAATTCTTCTCGAGCATGACCTGCCCTTTCAAGGGCCTTTGGATCGACCTGATACCTGCCATCCAAATAAATGATGCGGTCATCATTGATGAAGAATCTCTTCAAATCATGCTCTGGTTCATGTTCATAACAATCAGGTGGAGGTACTGGACAGATATTGCGAATGGATCGAACAAAATCATTCTCGTTGATCCTTGACTGATAATGAGGATGGGAAATCTCACCTTTTCTGAAACAAACATGATTCAGCAATCTTGCATGAGTTTCCCTGAAGCATAGTTGATAAAAGCCAATATCTGGATCTCCTGTAAGCTCTCCAAGCAACTTTAAAGGTGAAGTGTGCAACTCATAGGTATTGTCAACTTTTGTTGTATCCTTTTCAACAACTACTTCAGATGGAAAAGATTCTTGGATTTCAGCCTCCAATTTCTTCTCTCCATCATCCTCTCTGACCTCTTTTATTTTCTCCACCGCCTCTTTCTTCTCTTCCATGGTTGCATCATCCTGAACTTCTTCATGAAAATGAGGATCAGGAATCTTATTCAGGCGGCTCTTCTTATGGCAAATTATGCAAAATTAGTTCCTTATGGCTAATTATGGCAAATTCAAGAAAAGGCTTTACGAACCAAATCCCAACTGCAAACGTTCTGAGCTGCACCACCAAAGCCATGATGCCACCCAAATATGGCAAATGATCCTTCTGCCTGCCAAGCCAAGCCTCATGATGCCACCCAAGAGAAAGCAAATCAAGCACAGCGTGCTCAAAGAATCTGCCTGAGCACCGGCAAGTGGCTAATGTGAGAATCACCGAAATAGATAACCTGCTAGGCCAAGCCTCATTGGGGATCATGTTGGCTGCCGCAAAGAATGTGACCTTTAAGAAAACTTTGCACGCAGGAAGGCAGAACAACAAAGCCAGTGCAAAATGCCTTTTCCCAGGACCAGCTGAGCTGCTGCCAGCACAGTGATCCCTACTTGCCCCAATCCGCACACCACCGCACCATAGCCTCAAATCATACCGAGAAAAACTTCAAGGAATTGCAAAAAGACTGATGACCCACAAATGTGCAATCTGCTTCAAACTCCTCAAGTCAAGAAGCCACAAGCCTAGGCCGCTGAACATTGAAAGTGGACCCAACCAGCGAATCCTTGGCTCAAGTTTGGCAGGAGGTATGGAAGGTCTTGTGCCGACAAACGTGCAGGTTGTAGCACTCCTAGAACTCCTTCCACCAAGCAGCTGTGTCGCTGGCATTGGGCATCCCAAGTCTTCTAAGGCATCACTTATCATAAGAGCAATTGGCTTGTAGCAGCAGAACCCTGCAAAAACATGCGCTATGAATCATGAACTTGGAAAGTGCCCAGTGCCTACTGAGCCTACTGTTTGCCAACTGCAGAAGGAGAAATGTCAAGCAAGAGTCCGTTTCTTTCTGTGCTCTAATCACTAGTCAGTTGAAGCTGGATTGTGAGACAAGATCTACGCATGCTGGGTGGGGCACACGGTGAGACTTTGTGAAATCCAGATCTGGGCGTGCACATGCCAACAAGCACACAATTGAAGGATCTCAGGATCTCTGTTTATATAACAAGCTGGCTAACACGCGGGAGTCGATTATTTCGTTCCCATCCGACTTCGATTGAGGAAACGGGCTGTTTGTTCGGACCCTGCTCACTTCTCCCATCAGCATTCGCTTCAGCCTCGTGCTGTCCCGCAATCATACCAGGATTACTTCTCATATCTGGTCTCTCGCCAGTGTAGTAGTTCTTGTGCGTGACACCTGCAAACGTCAGTGCGTGCTCAGCACTCAAGTAAGAAGCATATTCCGCTGTGATGGTGTCTGAGCAGGCCACGAAGCGCCGATTGTGGACACAGAATCTATCCAGGAATTGGATGTTGAGGCATTCCTCGCTACTCCACAGGTTCTCCAATCAACACTGACACTGCAACCGAAATCTCTCAACCGCCAACACTGCACTTGAGTGGCTTAAGTGGGACAGGTGCATCTTCCAGCGCCAAGCGCGAGCGTGGCCTGTGCCGGCGAGTGGAGCCATGGTTTGCATGAGGATTCATAACCAATAGCAATGGCCTCCAACCTACTAGCGATGTCTAACCGAACCTAATAGCGACCCAAAAAGCCTGAAACTATCTCAGTCATCCCGCGCTACGAAGCTGTCGCCGAGACACGCGTTGGGATGGTATGGTGTGAGAGGTTTCCTCACGAGGATGCATCCAAATGTTGAAGTTACAGGCAAGCATCAACAAAAGCATGGTTCAAGTGCCTGTCCATTGACGCATAGCAATGTGGAATCTCTCGAAAGCAGTCCTGATCAAACTAAAAACTTGTCTTTGGACTTGCCCTGCTTATTGGTCTAGGAACCACATGTGCCGTCCTGGTATTCAGATATGGCACTGAAGCGTTTGGAGAAATCCACGAGGCCCTTACTTTTCTTTCCATGCCTGATTCAGCACACGAAAAGCCAAGTTCCTTGATTGCAACACCAACGCTCACACGCTGATGGATGACACGGGCTCACCAATTAAGTTCAGACACGGTAGGGCCATAATACCCCCGCTCACCAGCATGAAGCCAGCAGCTGAGCCCACCTTCCAAACAGTTGGAGTCACTTTCCCGCACTTTCAAACTTGCTCCCTCCTGTAACAAGATATAAATCTCAAATGGCCTTGGAATCCTTGAGGAATGCCAAGCTGCCTTCGCTCTGGCTCTTCTGCATGGCTGCTGAGCCTTGCAGGTGTCGGATCGGTCACACAAAGATTCATGTGAGACCACTCGTCCTGTGATGCGTTACTACTAGTAAGGCACCTGTTACTACTAGCGATGCACTTGTTACTACTAGCTTCTCAGTGACAACAGGCCGGGCAACTTTGCAAGGACTGCGCCCAATGTGTATACAGTACCAAATCCCAACTATCACTAGCCCGGTGAGCCAAAACGGCTACGACAAAATGTCTGGATGCGTTTCCAGAAGCAAGTGCCGCTCTCTCTCTCTCTCTCTGTGTCTATTGAAACTGGAACAGCTCGGAAGTTTCCCGGGGGCATCAGGACTATCCACAGCTACGTCAAAGCATGCCAATTGAAGTGATGCTTTCACTTCAAAGCGGCAAAAGTAAAGCCTCTCACCGCTTTCAAGATCATTTGCTCACCTCATAATGTCATACAGACGTGCCTTGGTCAAACTTCTCGTCGGTTCTTTTCACACATTTGAATGTTGTGGGTGGGGGGTCGAAAGCTACTATTAGCTGCTGTCAGCCTATCTGTTCGGTTGGCAACTGCCAGCATGAATCAATCAGGGATAATCAGGGTGATTCGCTGGTAAACATGAGAAAACTTTGGCTACTCTTGTGGTCTCTGGGCTCCAATGCTGCCACGAAACCTGGTCAGCTTCTGGATCTGCTTGGCTCCACAGCGCGCGGAAGCGTAGTCCATGGGCACATGGGTCTACAGGTGAAACGATCCTCATTCATTTGTATTTGCTTGGTTGTGACAAGTTCAGTGAACCTCTTCAAACAGCACTCTTGCCTTGAGCTGGTTCCTGCTACATTTCTGTGGTTCAAAGCTTGGCTAATTCTGCACGTGTGTGAAACTGGTGGCTACATATCGGTGTCTCGCAGCTGGATGAACTCCACCCCTGTCCTCAGCCAAAACACGGAGTAAGCTGCTTAAGTTCGATGTATTTCCGGGCATCTGA
>CAXIVM010001613.1:0-14344 GCA_964035705.1 Porites rus | reverse complement strand
GAGGAGATCTTTTCTTTTGTGGACACAAACCCAGCGGCTATGCCTTCAGCAGCTGAACTTTTGTCAGTGGCTATGGATTGGGCCGCGGGTGACAGTGCTTCACGGGTCCATTTTTACAGCGCTCGAGAAGAGCCAGCAGTTCCAAAGATTCTAGCTTCATCGGGGAGACAGCCCGCTCTTCGGAAAGCGGGTGCGAAGAGGGTCACTACAGCCAGTTTGGCAGAGCAGTTGGTTGCATTGACGGCTCAGGTGGCCATGCTGCAGGCTACTCAGGAAGAGCAGAAGGTAGTACGAGACGTTCCTCCGCTACCTGTTTCCAAGAGTCCTCCCTCTGCCGATCCTGCCGGAGGGCTCACCGATTTGCCTATGGGAGTGGGGTTGCACAAGATGCCTCCTGTCTCGTTGGGCCTATCTCCTTCTGTTCCTCGAGTCAGCACTCCTGCCAAAGCATTGCAGTTGTTGGGGCCTCCTCCAAGGACCAGAATGTCGCCAAGTCCTCATCAGCCTCTTGAGAAGTGGGACAAGCCAGTAGATCCGCTCAAGGCTCCCCCCGAGATCTTGGAGAACACCCTGGCACAGCAGTCGGCTGCGCTCACCACTTTGGTGTCTCATTTGATCCAAAGCGGAGACACTTTGGGCCTCGAGGCCTCTGGCGCAACAGGGGCGAGTTCGAGTTCAACAAGAGGCACCTTGAAAAGAGAGCAATTGCAGCAAAGTCTAGCTACGGGACAGTCCTCATTTCTTCATGATGTTGCAGCAGCAGATTTGCAGGCGGCTGCAGCCATCCAATGTGGTCCCAAAAACCGAGGACGAACTCAATGCTCGGGCCCCTCACTTCTGACCTACCTGGAGCGCTATGGAGGTTTCAAGGGACAGAAAGAGGCGGGCTTGGCTATGTGGGTGATTGCTCATGCGGTCGATGCAGCCTCCAGAGGAGATTTTCATATGACTCGGGAGTATCTCGCCTTGGCGGTTATGGGTCTGGAGCAAAGTGCCTTCGATGTGGGCGCTTGGGACTTGGCCTATATAGTGACTCTGGCGGAGGATCCACCGGCGGCATTGTTCCAGGAAAAGATGAGCTCAGTGACTGCCTCAGCTCGTCCCTTCTCTCCGTTGATCCCAGCAGGTCTTGCTACAATCTCTCTGGCCTACTTGAAGGAGATCGATGTCTTGCAGAATCGGCGGCAAGAGATCCGCCCCAAGAAAGGTCAGGCTGGGAAGCAGGAGGAAGATTCATCGCCGAGCCCAAAACGAAGACCAAAGTTCCCGAAGAAGCCGAAGGCCATCACGGATGGCACAGCCTAGCGTCCCAGAAGCAGCGGAAATTCAGGAGTCATCTCAATGCAGTTTCTTCTGGTGCGCAAGACAGCCCAGGGAGGGACCTGCCAGAAGCGTGCTCGTCTCTTGTGACACGAGGACCGCTTCTACAAGGCCTCCTTGCTCCCCAATGCCTGGGGGTACTGAACGGGGGGGTAAGCTCCCTGTAAGGTGCCTTGAGGCCGGGTTGAGCGGGCTTCAGTTCCTCAATTCCAGACAAGCCAGCTTTTCTTTGTGGATGTCGAAGCTGACTACACTGGTGTTGAAGTCTCGTTGTTCCTTTTCAGCATTTTTGGCAAATTCCATCCGTGTTTCCAAGAGCCCTTTTTCTCGGCCTCCAAGGACACCGTCTCTTTTCCCTGTGCCAGTTCCTGCTTCAGGAGCTTTTGACAGGATGCCCACTGGTCTGTCTAGTGCCAAGAGGAGGTCTTTGTTACTGAGGAGGGTCTTACACGTTTGCTGCATGGCTTTGAACTTTTGGCATTTTGGTGGGACCTTTGTCAGTGATGATCTTCTGTGGAGGGAGCCCAACGCAGCACACAAGCAACTTTTGCTCGGCTGCGCTCCTTTATCAGAGCGGATGGGCCACATGAGACTTTTGATATGCTCCATGTTGGTCGCAAGAATCCAGAATTGATTGCAAGGTTGTCGGAGCTCTCGGCTCTCTTGGTGAAGCTGGGTTGCTCCATGTCGCCTTATGAAAAGGCTTTTGTTGGCTATGAGGTTGAGAAAGACAATACCATCCTCCCGGAGCTCGAGCCCTACCGAGATCTCGATCCAAGTCGCTTGAAACTCTCAGGGTCCGGAGCTTGGGATGTCACCAATTTCTTGCCCGACGATCTAGTCATGGTCTACCGGGAGCCGGAGTCGATTAGAGTTGACCGTGAACCTGCGACCTGGGAATATCCTCACATCCGGGATGCTCCAGAGACAGTTGCCGCTTTGGCCAAGCTGTGGGACTCACAAGGATTGCTTTTCTTGCATCAGGATCGAGTTCAACATAGACAGATTTTTGAGCTGGTGCGGATTTTTAACTGCTATAAATCAGTTGACAAAGACCGGCAGATCGGACACCGCCGTGGGCGGAATGCTGTCGAGTGCAAAGTTCAAGGACCTTCGAGCAATCTTCCTGCCGGACCAGATCTTTGTGACTTGTTCCTTGACTTGCGGAAAAAGCGAATTTCTGTCTCCGTGTCGGATCGGCGTGATTTCTATCACCAGATTTGGGTGACCAGGTCAAGGGCTATTACCAACACTTTGGGCCCAGGCCTTCCTCAAGAGTGGCTGAAGCAAACCTCAGCATTTGGATCCTTTCTTCTGCGCAGTGCAAAAGCTAGATATCAACGACGTGAGCATGGTGATCACCTGCTGAGCTCCTGGAGAAACAGAGTTGACAAGCGTGGCCTTATTTGGGCGTCCTTCAAGAGCGTTCTGCAGGGTGACCATGCAGGTGTTGAAATTGCTACAGCTGCCCATTCCCAGTTGTTGAAGAATGTTGGCCTGTTGTCAGAGGATTCCAGCATGGTTGCTTCTCGGCCCTGGCGTGATGATTCTCTTGCTGAAGGTTTGGTCATTGACGATTACTTCGCAGTCTCAGTAGATGACAAGCACCTCCCGGATGAAGATACCAGGTCAGCTCAGGCCTACAGAACTGCTCAGAAAGCGTATGGTGCCGTGCCCCTTCTTGGATCTCCAGAGAAGGATGTCTTTGCAGCTTAAAGAGGGTAAGGTCATTGGGGCCTTCATCAATGGCAGCGATAGAGCTACGGCCTTGGAGTTTGCACGGTGGCAGCCCCAGCAGCAAAACGACTTGCCCTATCGGCATTAACCTTGGAGCTGTGCTTGTTGCCTTACACAACAGTCTCGCTTCATCGGTGCATTCTTGGGGCTTGGGTCTCTGTCTTACTTTTTCGAAGGCCTATGATGAGTCTTTTGAATGAATCATTCCGCCTGGCTTCACTACATGACGACAAGCCCGATGCAGCTTTGATTCCCTTTCCCAGGGAGGTCGTCTGTGAGCTTGTGCTTGTTTCGGTTCTCATGCCACTGGCGGTGACTGATATCTCGGTTCCATTTGATGATAAGCTTTTTGCTTCAGATGCATCTGAGAACAGAGGTGCTATTTGCTCAGTGGAAGCAGATCCGGAGGTCACTAAGATCCTTTCCCGTGCATGCAAGACAAAAGGAGCTTACACTCGCCTTCAATCGCCCTGGGCACGTTTCATGCAAAAGCTTGGGTTGTCCGACGAGTCTGTTGAGGATGAGGCTTTCATTAGTGTCGACAGACCGCTTGCCTTCGCCTTCGAGTTCATCGAGATATTTGCAGGGTCCTCGCGAGTGACGCATGCTTTGGAGAGGCTTGGGGTCATCTGTGGGCCACCCATTGATTTGAGCAAGTCTGAGGAATACAATATGAAGGAAGTCTTTGTTCTTGAGTGGCTCTTTCATCTCATCGAACGGGGCTCCCTCCGTGCGTTTTTGCTGGAGCCGCCATGTACAACATTCTCGATCATGAGACGCCCTGCTTTGCGAGACCGCATCTGCCCTTTTGGTTTTGATCCCACAGATCCTCAAACCCATGATGGCAATGTGCTTGCTGGAAGATCTTTACAATTGCTACAGAAGGCTCGAGTACACCGAGTGTCTGGTATCCTCGAGAGGCCTTTTTCAGCCAAGACAAAGTACCTTCCAGCATATCAGTCTCTGCTCATGAAACCAGGTGTGACGGAGGTCCGCAGTGATCCTTGTCAGTTTGGGTCACAGCATCAGAAGTCTTTTGCTTTCCTTGGTGTGAACATTGATCTCTCACAATTGGCACGTCGCTGCAAGGGTGAATGTGATCATGTTCCCATTGCCGGTGTCTACACTAAAGCATCGGCTGTTTACACCTGGGAGCTCTCTATGGCTTTGGCTTGGACATTGAGGCATGCGATAAAGGAAGTGAAGAAGTCAGATCCGCTGGCTGGTGACATTGTTCCTGACGGCTTGGAGAATCAGCTGGTCAATGAGATCGTCTCAGGATCAACCTGGATAGTCGAGAACTCCTGGAGATTCAAGAGACCTCAGCATATAAACATCCTCGAGATGAAGTCTGTCGAAAGGTTGGTCATCAAGCAGGCGAAAAGAGGTCAGAGAAGATTCGTTTGTTTTGTGGATTCAAATGTCAGTAGAGGAGCTCTTGGCAAGGGAAGATCCGCGTCCTTTGCTCTTACAGCTGTGCTGCAGAGAATCGCCTCTTGCCTGGTTGCTTTTGGCCTCTACATGACCACCCCCTTCTGTCCTACAAGGCTAAACGTTGCAGATGATCCCACTCGTCTTCATGAGCTACGGGAGCCTCTTCCTGGACTTGGCTGGAAAGATCTTTCTTTTGGTGAACTATGGGATTTGGCACGTCTCCCAAAAGCTCGAAGGTGGGCCTCTAACTGGATTCGTCTGCTTTTGTTGCTGCGGGGTGCATCCATTTACAGACGAGCCTATGGTGCCTCACGATTTACCAGAACAAGTGAGCCAGTTCTTTTTGGACAGGATCATCATTGTCCAGCCTGTCCAGCTTTTGACTTCGCTTCGATGGACTTTGATCAAACTCTTGGTTTTCCCGGGGAGGGCCCTCCCTCATTCAGTCAGCCATCAAAACTCGCTCAGCTTTCAGCTTCTGTCTCTCTTTGGCGCTTGCTGCTACCTGGGCTTTTCTGGCTCCTTCTGCCACTCCTTTGCCTCGGCTCCTTGTTCTCGTTCCTCCTCTTTGCTCTGCGACACCCCTCCTGTGGTCGGGCGCGCGGCGCGGTAGTTTTTATCCTTTGCACTGCCGTTCCGGTGCGAGCAATGGAACCTCATACTGCTGGAGAACGGACGAGAGCTCAGGTAAGAGCACTTAGGCCTGCCCTTCCTAGTGGCAGGCCAACTCTGGAGGCGACTACTCGTTTGAGGGCCAGATATTGGAAAATTTTTGAAAGCTGGCTTTTAGCGGAAGGGGTTGATATTGCTCCACTGTTGGAAAGGCCCACCTTTTATGTTGAAGAGTGGAACGCAATTTTGACTAGGTTCGGTCGTGTGCTTTACGAAGCAGGGAAGCCGTACAATCAATACGCAGAGACAATCAACTACTTGACTTCACTTCGTCCCACGATCCGTCGGCAGATGCAGGGATCGTGGGATTTAGCGTACAGTTGGATGGCTTCAGAACCGACATGTCACCATGTTGCAATGCCGTGGCAAGTTTTGCTGGCCATGGTAACCACTTGTCTTCTTTGGGGGTGGGTTCCCCTGGCTGGAGCTTTATCTTTATGCTGGGGTGCTCTTTTAAGGGCTGGTGAGTTTCTTTCAGCAACCCGTTCAAATCTTCTGCTGCCATGTGATGTGCAAGAGACTATTGCGTATGCAATGGTGGCGATCGTCGAACCAAAAACTCGAAACTCTGGAGCGCGTCATCAGGCCGCTAAGCTGGAGATCCCAGACCTCCTTTTGGTCGTAAATTTAGCCTTTGGTAGGCTGCCTGAAACAGCAAAGCTTTGGAGCTGGTCTGGACAAACACTGAGACAAAGGTTTCGTGATGTTCTTGCAGCCCTCCTTCTTCCCCTTGAACGTCGTGGAGAGTTGAAGCCCTTGGACCTAGGCTCACTTCGGGCTGGTGGTGCTACGTGGCACTTAGCCATGACCGAAAACAGCGAATACACTCGCAGAAAGGGGAGATGGTTGAGCAGTCGTGTGATGGAGATTTACGTGCAAGAAACCACAGCACTTTTGTTTCTAAAAAGGGTTCCTGCTCCAGCTCGTGAACGAGTCCTCAGCCTTGCAGCTTTGTTCCCTCAGGTGCTCCAACAGAGTTTGAAGTTTAGCCGACTGAGTTTGCCTTTTTCTTTTTGGCGACACCTCTTTGGCCACGAAGCATGGACGGAGCGGACAGAGCGGAGTTGAGCTGCGGTTGATCGCAGCCTGTGACACGCTCTCTGGATGGAAAATGGCCTGAGCGTGAGTCGTTGACCAGTAACTACGAATGCGGTGGCCGTCTCAAGCTTCCCTTCACCCACCCTCCCAACGTGGCCAAGCGGTGGAGTTGAGCTGCGGTTGATCGCAGCCTGTGACACGCTCTCTGGATGGAAAATGGCCTGAGCGTGAGTCGTTATATATATATTACTGCATGTATATCAATGTCTACTATATATGTTATTATATATATATTATACATTGCATTATATTGTTCGAAGTATTGAGAAAATATTGTTCAAAGTATTGCTCAAAGTATACTACGCATAATTTAATGTTATATATATTGTTCAAATCCCAACATCTCTGAGAAAAGAGGTTTCTCTTTACAAGTGTTGCTTCACCCTGGACCACTGCGGTCCAGCAGTCAAGCCATGCAGGAGGCTGAGCCCACTGCCGTTGCAGAGGGTCAATTCCAACAGATCCTGGTACAGGGAGATGCGACGCTTGACTTGACCTGCAGGGCAGTAGTAGACCTAGACCAGTGCGCTACAAATTCCTCAGACTGGACTAGTGGGAATGACTACAAGCGACAAAGCAGGCTTTGACTCACCCTTGGTTTCTCAGAGAATGATCAGATAACATCAGATAACCATGTGAATCAACCTTTGAAACATACGCGACCTACGCGATGACTGGGCGACCTGAGCGATCTGCAATTTCTACCCGACGCGGCGTGTTTTTTCATCGACGCGATGACTGTGCGATCTGGTGAATGGACCCGAGATCCAACACCCGGACGAGGACGAGGCTGCGAGGCTGGTGACCCGTTTCAAGCGGTCGCGGCCGAGCGCAAAAACGAGGAACCGAGCTAGCAACATGGACGATGGTTTTTGGTGCTTGGGCCTGGCAAAATACCGTGATGTTTTTGTTGAACAACAACATGTCCATTAGTCCATGTGTTTTGAAAAGACCTGTTATACATGATCGCAGCTTCTTTAATTTGGATGCGACCTTGCAAATTGCCTGCCACGAATCCGTGTTGAACTGGTGATGTCAGAAACCAAGGAGGGCAACTGAAGTACCCAAAAAGAATGTAATTAGTATTGTAAGTGTCGTTTTTCCGTGTCATTGTATTGGTGGGTGACTGATGTTTTGATGTTTCAAACTCTTCGCTGGAAGACCCAGCTGGCGTTTGAGGACCGAGCTACTGGAGCTGCTGCTGCGAGGAACGCTGCAGTTGAACGCTCCTTTGCAAGTTTGCGCTTATGCTGGGCATTGGCCTTTGGAGTGTGACTGGGAAAAGCCGAGACGAGTTAAACAACTACTTCAGGGGGTTGACCAGGTGGTTATTTAGAAGCTTGGGTTATATATAAGTGGGAGATGTTAATCTAACGTTCACCATCGCCATGACTTCATTGACTGGTGTTATGGGGGCCCAATCACATCAGAAGTGATGTATTAGATGTTTGAGTACAGGCTACAGAGTTAGCTTGGACGACCAGCACTGCCCATGATTAGCTTTTGCAGGGGTTATTTTGCCTGGTTGTTCCCCAAGAGTCATAACAATTATACAATTACAATATACCTGAGAGAGCGTCGAAGTTTTGAAGTACCAGCATATTGTTGTTGTTTGTTGTTTGTTAGTGTTTTGAACGGTGGTTCTCAAGGCAGATATATTAATATTCAAGTGTCATGATGTTGCAGCAACAGTACAACTTGGAAGGTCCTTGGCTTTCTGGTTATATAACTATACCTCTGTCGTGAGCAACGACTTGCGATCAACATTGTCAGAATATGTTGGACAGCGTCGCAGATAACCATTATCTTCAATATGTACCTCTTGTCATGATGTTTCTAATGTCAGGCTGCCTTAGTCGGGGACACAACTTGGCCGAATGATTCCACGCGCACATTCTGTGTTTGAATCTGTGTGGAATTACTTCAGTGGTTAGCCTACCCTATGTTTGATTAGACTAGAGAGAATTTTGTTTGGCGTGTTATGTGGTTTCACCATCCTATGTCCAGCGGATTCCTCAGAACCCACCACAGGATTCTTTCGATGTCCAGGAAGACTTGTTCCCAGAATTGCTTGATTCCCACAAGAGGTCACAAGGGTTGCAAACAGCACATCGGTGTATATTTTAATAGGGAGACACCCAACCAATGGCAATGGGTAGACTGGTTCGTTTTTCTTTTTTTCCAGTTCCAGGGAGTCAATCTGGGAGGTCTCCCTATTTTTATGCAGCCTCCAAAATGTCTTCGCTGCGAAACACAATCGTGAGGTGCTTTGGAAGTACCACGGAGATCACTGCATGGATCTAGAAACCATGACATCTTGGAACTTGAGCGGAATGTGGAAGGCTATGACATGCTATGACTTTGATTGTTCTGGAAAAAGACACTTATCTTCTCTATAGACACTATATACTCTATAGTCCTTTTCCCAAAATGTCAGACACTATCTTGCTCACTTCGCCTGTCCCGCGGGGCAGGTTCCTTGTGCCTGGATCGTTTTGATCTGGCCCTGCAGCTCCTGCGTTGGCACGCCGACGTCCACACGGCCGGCGCCTCGCTTCCAGCGGTCCTGCAGCGGGTGGCGAGTAGAGCGACGCCCGAGACCGGTGTCTCGGTCGGTGAGCGTGGGAGCGATGGATCCGCCTTTGGGGTGACCGGAGTCGACAGTCGTGAGTTCTTGGTGTTTGAACTTCCATGACTTCTGAAGATGTGAAGGCGATGGATGGAGATGGATGGAGATTGTTTGGACATATGTATGCCATAGGTGCCTGTTTGATGAATATTCTATTGCGCTGATACTGTCTTTTCTGGCTGGCTGATCACGAACACAACTCATCTCATTGGTGGTTCACCAAAATATCGAGCCGCTCACCGCTTACCCAACTGGTCGATTTTTCACGAGGCGATTGGGGAACTACCGCCTGGGATGGCTTTGAGGGAACCTCCACACGCTCCACAGCGAGGGACTGCCCAACCACGGCCAGGGACTGCCAGGAGTAGAAGAAGAAGAAGCTTTTGCTCTCGAAAACCAAGACCATGCTGCCATACTCCATCCATGTACTGCCATCTTCGAACCCGAAGTGATCGGTCGCACCCGACGCGATGCTCCATGATGCTCCCAGAGAAGGAGTTGACGGACCGGCACACATTGGGTTTGTCCGAAGTGACCTGTAACAGCACCAGCACATCGTAGGACATCACTATTTTTGGAACCATGGCCTGTAACCCAACCGTACTAACCATCAAATTCTACCACTTTGTTGGCTTCCAGCGACACAAAGCTAAAGAGAAAGGCTGTGCGGATAGGCGGCGACGTGTGCAGTCAGATGAAATCCAAGCGCAGGCATCAGTTCAACGTGCACACTGCGTTCATGCCAGACCTTCCGCATTAGAGATCGACATTTCTCTCTGCCTTCGATGCCCGTACAATCCAAGTTTCTGTTTCCGACTTCTCAAATGGGCTTCCCAGCTTAGCTGGTGCCCTACAAACTGATTTTGCCAAGGTGAAACAACCTTTATTGAGTTGTATTTTGACTTTATGTTGGTCACGAGCAGTCAAGCCCCTGTGAACATAACACCAGGGAAAGGCCGACTCACAACATTGCCGATTTCGAACTTGCCGACCGATCGTTGCAGGCTGATCTGTTGGAGAAATCCTCACTGGGTTCCCAAGCCAAAGCCATCCAAAACCTTCAACCTCTGCCTTGTTTGGCTTGAGAAACATAATGTTTTCCCATTTGGTGGACAGAGAACCAAGATTTCTCGTTCTGATTCACTTGCTTGGCTGGGAATCAGAGGCTGGTACCCTGCCTATCATGGTATCCCACGTTTTGCCTTTGGCTTTGATGTCCATTCATACATTGACCAATATTTAAGACAGACAAATCCTCCTGCGTTGAATTTTTTGCGTAGTTGGAAAATCACTTCCAGACCAAAATTCACACACCCGGATGCCCTTGAGATTACCTTTGAGCAACTTGTTCGTAACATACGATCCCACGTTCGCTGATGCCGTGCCAATTAACTTGCCGTTGGCCTGTCTGTACGCTTAGGCCGACTGACCGTCCAAGGTTCCAAGACCGAACCTGCTAAGGAAGAAAGCGGAAAACAAATCCACTGTTACTGGTAGGATAGACCAGGATTGACCCAAGGCACGCATATAATGTAAACAGGTCCGGTCCATGTTTGACCATGTCTTGAGAGATCCTGAACTCTCTCCACGTTCACATGGACCCTCAGACCCCTGGAAGTGAGGCTTCGGACCTTCAAAAACCTCAAGACCCTGGACAGAATTCGTGGCAAACTCGTCTGAACCAAAAGAGTAACATCATACAATGATCATAAACCTAAACCGTCCAATGGAGATCCACAAGTAGTGTAGGGCATTCCAGCCAGGAGATCCCTTTGAAGGTGCTGGAAGAATCCCATCCTTCCAGATGCATCTCTTCCAGGTGACTTGCTTCGACTGCTGGCCGCCTCCTCCGCACCGCCACCATCTCGGCCGCCACGGCCGCCACGGCCGCCACCTCGGCCGCCCATCGCCGTGGGCTGAAAGAGAACGAGGGCTGCGCCGCGGGTGGCAGGGCTTCCAAATTGCAATCCATTCAGACTTGAGGAGTCTTGAGGTACTACTAGTGACTAGTGAATCAACTATACGGTGAAGATTCAATTTTGGGATGAATTTGGGGTGAACAGTATAGTGAAGCAGTGACATGCTGGACCATCGATGTGACATGGACCATTCGTCACGAACAAACCACGTCTCGGTGGACCGTTCGCATGGTCGGGATACGTCGTGCTGAACACTCAGAGCAGACATGGACGATATTGGTCCGGACCCTCAACAACCACAGCTGAAAACCCCCACCATGTAAGTCCAAGACCTCACACCACGTGATGATCACTGATGTGCAAAAATGATCAAAAATGGATCAGATCTTCGGATCAATTCTTGGATTATTCTTGGAATGTAGGAACCAAAACTATGGTCCAATATGGAATCAAACGAAAGTTGAAGAATTGTCTCCTTGGTCCTTGGTCCAGTCAGCACTTTTGTTCGACTCCTCTGGGAAGTCCGACTTCGCGCAGGATCAGTCAAGAGCTACCTTCAGGCAAGGGACCACCTTGATGCAGACCGGTCCTCAGATGCAGACCTTGTGACCTGGATGGGACCTGATTTGACCACGCTCAACCGAGCCGAGTTCTCCATGTCATCGGAGTGATATGAGATGATATGAGCTTCGTGATATATGTCTTGGAGGAGCGTCGTAGGTGCGAAGGATGGTCTCCATGCGATGCAAACGTGCCGATGGGGGGGAAGGCTTCAGTCCGCACTGAAGGCGTCCCCTGAGTCCAACCACAGTCAATTCGGGGATCCTCATGAACGAACACATCTCAAAACCATGCAGATGGCCCGAGAAGGCTCTCTTAGAAGGTCGGACCGGACTGGATCGCCACATTTGCCCACCTTGGCCCCCCTTGTAATCCTTGATTTCCTTGGCCTGAGCAGGTGGGACGGACGGTCGACCGTTCTTCTCGAAATCAGAGACGGACGGCACGGTGGAACTGATCGCCACATGACCATTCGCGCGCTGTCCGCTGTTTGTGTGTTTGTGTGTGTTTTTTGTGCCTGCGTATTACGTATGACGCAAAAAAATCAGCAGTACTTGTCCCAACAAAGGATGTGAGACAAATTTCTTTGGACCATCGAACAAGCCCGACAATCAAGCACCACCCCTTGACTGTAGCAGTCCCGTAATCACCCGCTTTGTACTTTGGCAGCGGAGTACCCTGTCTTCTTGTAGCATGTTTCTTTGAGCAGAGGCCAGAATTGTCTCACCTTTCCGCGGGAAAGTCAGGACAGACCTGCTATGAAGGAGCTTTCATCTCAAGAATTTGTCCATGCTGTTCCAGTCATCACATTCTTCCGACTGCCATCATTAGGATTGCGGGTTCAAGATTTCCTGATGCTTTTGAAAACAGAAGCCTTATGAGAGTCCCCCCAGGGTACACCCTCCAGGAACTCAAGATTCCTTTAACAAAGTTCACCAGTGGTGACTGCAAGACCTTGGCTGTTGCGTTATCATACTTGTATAAGTAGTTCCATACATTTGTAGAATGTTTATTTGTTTGAGATATACTATAAATTGCAATTATATATTTACATCTGACAGTATGAGTGTTTTTAATGATAAATCAAGACACTATCGTCAAAAGCTTCAGAATGTGAATGATACACATATTGATTCATAAAATGTACCGTTTGCATCCGTTTGCTTCAAATGAAACACATTATGTTCAAAAACAATTGAACCTGAAAGAGAGTTACCATTCAATTTTTGTTTGTTGATCCAATTGATTATGGCTTAATAATGATCATACAGTTCATCATGACCTGACACCATGTACCAAAACAATGTGAATTAAATCATGAATCAAATTGAACACAACGTACAATGGAATCATGTATATCATCCAAAAGCGAACAAAGAAACATGTATGTATACAAGAGAAACAACCAAACATGAATTAACATAACAATGTTATAATAAGTATTCCACTTAATCAACATGATTAAAACAAACAAAAAACAATCATTTACCGTTTGAAACACAAGAGAGACATATTCCTGGAATTGATAACATTCAAGAAGGAAAATATGAAGTGTATCAAGTGAAACCAAAGTTTGTTGGAGATTTAAGACATTAAACAAATCAACGAGTTACATATAAAGATAAGCCGTTGAGAACCAAAAAAAGGCTGAACAAAAGCAATTATTAGCAACATTTACATTACCAGGTCATAGAGAAGTAAAATTAAAGCTTTAACTGCTACAAGAAGCGATTGTACATTTGGATCGACAAAGCAATATGTGTTCTAATGTTTCAACGGATCAAAATCGTTGTATATGAATAGAACAGGTACTGCTTTAATTCCAACAACAGTTTAGGACCGTCTAAAAATATAACTTGGTTGATTTTTTCAATACAACAAGTACTGAAATAAGTTTCGGTGATATTGAATCTTTAAATGTAGAACACAATAAAGTAACTAATATTGAATATGTTGGCATCCCAAACCCAGGTGATGAATATATATTCTCCTTGTGTGTTTGGTTAGAGCAAAGCAACAATAAAGGAATAACTTATTCATAATTCAAGAATCAATGATCTTACATATCAAACTAAACAATATAATATAATATATATACTTAACGACATATAGTTGAAATTAATCAACCACTTGACTGATAATCCAGGTGTATTAAATGCAAAAGGAACACATAATATAACTAGACTCAAACATAATGTTGAAGCATTATCTACTCTGAGACAACGAACTAATCATGATGATTATTACAATATGACTAGAGTTTGTCATTCCACCTCATTCTTTTTGATCTAACAAATCACACTCCAGCAGTTTTTGAGATCTCCCTGGGGTTTCGCCCATTCAACAGTGCCTGAGGCAGCTTCTGTTGACTGCATCATCAGAGCATGACGAGAAAGCCCCCTCGTGCCGTGGCGAGAGGACTACATGTTTGACGATGACTAGCAGGGAGTGGATGAAGATGACTTCGTCGAGCGGACCATTTGTTGGTTGAAAAAGATATTTCTCCAGAATCTGAATGAATCTGGATCTTTTGGAGAACAAACAGAGCCGTGTGATCCCTAAACCAGAAACTGTGAACCAAGACCACAGAGTTTGTTTTGCCCTGGGCTGATTGAAGTATCAATCATCCACATATCTTCCTCTTTGGGCAAACCATAGATCCGGTCGGTGTTCCTTGGGTTTGTTTCTTTCTCCACACATCTCAACGCAGGCTACTGCTATGGGTTGGGAACATCTTAGAAATGCGGTGGTGAGTGGTTAAGCCTTCACTTTCGGACCGTTAAGGCCTTGTTTATTGACCAACACTCTTTACACTGCACCCCCAATCCACTCTCCGGCGAGTCGGCCTTCTGACAAGCTCTCTTCGGGATGCGGCCACACGGAGTTTTGGGACATGGGACTCTTTGGTCGTTTTCGAGAACACATGGTGTCCAGATACATGTTGGTTCCTGGTAAGCAACCTCCTTAGAAAATC
>CAXIVM010001611.1:0-12000 GCA_964035705.1 Porites rus | reverse complement strand
CTAGTAATTCGCTTTGCATTTCCTTCGCTCTTTAGCTCGCTCCGCCGCTGGCGACAACCCGGAGCCGGAATCCGGGGAGCCCATCGGAAGCAAAGCGAAGCAACGTCGCGTCTGTGAGCAGCGAAGTCGCCAGTGGGGTGAAGGCCCACCGCTATTGGAAATAGAAGAAAAGACGAAGAAAAAGAACATATGAAGAAAGGACGTTTATAATCTAGTTTATCATTGGAGGCCATCCAAAGAAACGTTTAATAATGTGTCAGTACAGTCTCCACCATTCTGAGCCCTTCGCAGGAACGCACCAAAACCACCCGGGCTGCACCGCATTCGTGCATGTGGTAGCGCAATGCACCGCATCCACCAATCCAGCACCAATTCAAGACCAAACAGCCCTTAGGGAGAAGGGAGGTCCGAGAAGGGAGGTCCGAAACCATCCCCTGGGGGTCCTAGAGTAGCCCGCCCCCCAAAAAATAAATCTAGACATGTTGAGATATCCCGAAACGTGAGAGGCGCCTACTTAGTTATCATGCTTACTTAAGCTACTAGTAGCTTAGCTCCTTCACTCGCTACTAGTTACATTTGTTAGCCTACTACTTGCGGCCTACCCACCCCCCTTTTTTTAAAAGGACAGTTGCAAAAAAAATACTCTTTTCTTTTTTTGGGATTTCTCAGGTTATATGGCCTTTCACTTGAAGATGAGTGATTTGGAAAAGGCTCGGCAGGTGGCCGAACGTGCGGTGAAGCATGTGCCTCGGAGAAAGGGGAAAGTGTTTCAGCGGCCTCCAACCTAATAGCTTCAAAGACCTACTAATAGCTTCTTGTTCCTAGTAGTAAGGCACTTGTTACTAGAAGCGATGCACTTGTTCCTAATAGCTTTTTGTTCTTAGTGGTAAGGCCAGGAGCCCCTAGTAGCGCTTGTTGTTCCTGCCAGGTTGGCTTCTCCGAGAGCAAAGAGCGCTTCAACGTGTGGGTGGCCTATTTGAACTTGGAGTGCACCTTCGGCACGGAGAAGACCTCCGAGGCGGTGATCCAAAGGGCCACACGTCACAACGATGCCAAGCAGGTGGGGAAACGCCGAAGTGGTTTTAGGCGGCTCTTGGCATCGCTACTAGGAGCAAGGACGCTACTAGGAACAAAGGGGATCGCCACTAGGAGCAAGGACGCTAGTAGGTTGGAGGCCATTGCTCTCAGTTTCCCTAAAAAAGCCTATGAACCACATGAATAGTGCGAGTGTTAGCTGTCCTGCGTCCAGTAGGTAGTAGCTTAGTAGCTGCTACCAACCTCTTACTAGCAATGGTCTCCACCCTAGTAGCTTTGTCAAGTAGTGCTCAATCCTTCAATTCCGCAGTTCTTAGCGCCGGCGCTCCGCCTGCCTCACGACCTCGTGAGTCTTGGTGCGTTGTCAGGGTGAACCGATCTGGAATTGCGAGCTTTCTTTAACAAAGTTAGTGCAAGCATTCCTCCCTCCATATGTAGTAGTGTCTAAGTAGCTAGTAGCTTACTCCCTTACTTGATCAAGTAGGCACCTACAATCAAGTAAGGGCGGAACAAGAAGCTACTAATAACAAAGGGCATCGCTACTAGGAGCAAGGACGCTACTTAGAAAAGAAGTGTTTGAGCCCGCCCTTACTAGTAGTGTTCTTGCCCCTAGTAGCGATGCCCTTGGTTACTAGTAGCTTCTTGTTCCTAGTAGCGATGGCCTCCAACCTGAGAGCTCCCAATTTCATCGCTTGTGCGCAGTTGTCAAATCAAGACCGGATGATGCGATTGAGAGTTGTAGTGGCTCATGAGGAAGACAGGAAGGTAGAACGAATAAGAGGAAAGCAAGAATGACGAGAAAGGTCAGCCAAAGCGGGAAGCGCCGCGAAGCGCGCAGGTCTACATGCAGCTGGCCAGGATCCACGAGCGAAACAAGAAAACGCACTTGGCCGTGAAAGCCTACGAGACCTGCACGCGCAAGTTCCCCCAATCCAAAAAGGTTTGGATTGCTTTCCTCACGTTTCTCTACCAGAGCCTTGGCTGTCGAAAATATGCAGGCAAGAGCGAGCAGGCAAGTGCTTGCCTTTCGAACCAAAGAGCGATATATAGCGATGGCCTCCAACCTAAGAGCGTCCTTACTCCTAGTAGCGATGCCCTTTGTTCCTAGTAGCGTCCTTGCTCCTAGTAGTAAGGCCAGGAGCCCCTAGTAGCTTCTTGTTACTACCAGTAAGGCACTTGTTACTAGAAGCGATGCCAGGAGCCCCTACTAGCGTTCTTGCTCCTAGTAGTAAGGCCAGGAGCCCCTAGTAGCTTCTTGTTACTACCAGTAAGGCACTTGTTACTAGAAGCGATGCCAGGAGCCCCTACTAGCGTTCTTGCTCCTAGTAGTAAGGCCAGGAGCCCCTAGTAGCTTCTAGCTACTAGAAGCGATGGCCTCCAGTGTTCAATGCTGGAAATGTCGGACGAAGGAATGGCGACTCAGAGGGTGCCCGGAAAGTGCTTCCAAAAGGCCTCTCTGCCTTACCACGACGAAAACATCCATTGGTGGTGTCAAGAGCAGCCATCCTGGAGTATCAGACACTTGGTGGCTTTTTGGATTCTGATCCATTGCCTCCAAAAATTTCACAAGTGTGTTCTTTGGCCCTTTGATGTTTTCTATCATTGGTTCTTTGGCGTTGTGTCAACTTGCATTCAAGATCAAGATTGCGTGTCGACAGGAACGGCTCTCCAGATCGGGGGCGCAGCATTTTGGAAGGCGCAGGAAGTGTCGAAGACGTGTTTGGGAAAGGCTGCCAACTGTTTGGAGGCCATCGTGCTTAGGCTATGAGGAGATTGGACGCTATTAGGGGCTCCTGGCCTCACTACTAGGAGCAAGAGGACGCTACTAGGAACAAGTGCATCGCTTCTAGTAACAAGTGCCTTACTAGTAGTAGCAAGAAGCTAGTAATTTAGATTTATTTTCTTTTAATTCTAATAGCTTTCTGTTACTACTAGTAAGGCACCTGTTACTACTAGCGTGGCACTTGTTACTACTAGGAACAAAGGGCATCGCTATCCGTTCGTCTCTCGTAGGTCTTCTTGACAGCTATCCCAAACGGACAGATTTGTGGTCAGTATACTTCGCAGCTTGGCACAACCTCATCCCTAGTAGCCAACCTTGCTCCGTTCGTAGCGATGCCAGGAGCCCCTAGTAGGTTCTTGTTCCTAGTAAGGCCAGGAGCCCCTAGTAGCGTCCTTGTTCCTCATCCTTTTTCGCACTGGCGTAGTAGTTTGAAGAAATAACGGTCTTCAGTGAGGTCACAGTTGCGAGAATCTTTAAAGTACAGTTTCTTGATGAGGGAGATGGTGTCGGTGCTCATGTGTTATTTGTACGGAGACAATTAGGAACAAGCGTTTTGAGATATACTTCATGAAAACGGGCATATAACGTTCAATGTGTTTGTTGATTATGCTTTAATTAGACATGTTGTTTCACTTTTCATTCTACTTTCCATTCATCATACACCTTGAAGATTTCTTCTTCCCAGTGATCATCGAGGCACAAGCAGCTGAAAAAAAAAAAACATCCAAAGCTGTGAAGCAGTAAGCGGGCAGAGCATCCCGCATTGGCCAAATAGCTCTACCTTGAGCAACACGAGCATTTCTATCACTACAGTGTTTGTTCAATCAACGCCGTCTTTTCACTGCACAAACACCATTTATGTGTCCACTTCTGTCACTTTCCCTTGTTACTCGTGCACCTTCAACCAACATGTTGGTCCCTCGTTTGGTGCTTGGGTAGATCGGAAAAGCTAGCCATGTTGAAAAGGAATACTTCGTTGGAAACCTGTCAGGGCACTGTAACAACTGCCTTGCATACCTCAATGAGCACAGAATTGTCCACTTGTTGAGCCAACTTTGGATCCAAACCTCATTGACAAAAAGCTTCCAACCAGATGCAGAGAGGGGAGTGAGAAACTACTAGTAACAAGGGCATCGCTACTAGGAGCAAGAAGCTACTAGTTACAAGGGCATTAAATACTCCTGAGAACAAGGCATCTCTGATCTCTTTCATGCTCCTAATAGCCTCTTGTTCCTAGTAGTAAGGCCAGGAGGTAACCAAATCATTAGTGCGATCGCTTATTCAAGGAAGCAGGCGGCGGGGGGAGCTTTCTTGGCGAAGCGTCAGCTATCATGCGTCCATATGTAGTAGCTTCCTAGTACCTAGTAGCTACCGTTTGCTTCTACTAGCTATCTCTAGCTACTACCTCACTTCTACTAGTGGCCTACCCCCCCCAGTAGCTTCTTGCTTCAATTCTAATTTAGATTAACTTTAATTCTGTTCTAATAGCTTCTTGTTCCTAGTAGTAAGGCCAGGAGCCCCTAGTAGCGTCCTTGTTCCTAGTAGCGATGCCCTTTGAGCCTTATTTTTCTCAAGAGGACATGGAGCTCGGAACTTCACCTGCACCGGTCAGCTCCATGTTCTCCGCTTGCTTCGCCGCCACGCTCTCCGCTCCGCTCCGCTCGATTCCAACGAAAACAGCGAGTAGTACGAGAAGTCATGAGAAGAAGTAAGTAGCTTCTTGTTACTACTAGTAAGGCACTTGCTCCTAGTAGCGATGCACCTGTTCCTAGTAGCTTCCTGTTGCTACTAGTAAGGCACTTGCTCCTAGTAGCGATGCACCTGTTCCTAGTAGCTTCCTGTTGCTACTAGTAAGGCACTTGCTCCTAGTAGCGATGCACTTGTTACTACTAGCTTCTTGTTACTACTAGTAAGGCACTTGCTCCTAGTAGCGATGCACCTGTTCCTAGTAGCTTCCTGTTGCTACTAGTAAGAGAAGGAAAAAGAGAAGAAAGGGAAGACACATGTAGGACAATACAAAACGGTCAAAATGGAGAAGTGAAGGGAAGAAGACAAAAGTAGAAAAGAGCAGTAGAAAAACGTAGATGAAAAAACAATTGTCGGCATAGACCCCAAACAGTTTCAGTAGGATATATTTTTGCGTTCGTTTCTTGAATTCCAATGTTGGAGGAAACCCAAGGATGATATCAATCTTGACACGCTGCACCACTGTTGCATTCATAGCCACAAAACCAACCCGGACAAAGGCCAGAGCTCCCAGAAGCCCCGCTCACATATCCAAATCTGTTGCAGTTGCTGCTGCAAACGCTTCGCTTTTTTGGAACTAGAAGCTTCTTGCTCCGTTCGTAGCGATGCCAGGAGCCCCTAGTAGCGTCCTTGCTCCTAGTAGTACGGCCAGGAGCCCCCTAGTGAAAAAAATCCAATGAACATGTAAAGTATTAGGCCCTTGATGAGTAAATCCTAAGACCTCTCCGGAGGTGGGACACAAGGGCAGGAAGCTACTAAAAGGTCTTTCTTTCCGGCGCCAGACTAGTGGTGCATCGTCGCCGGACAAGTCGCCGTTGCGACCTCGAGCGGACCTTTCGCGCTGCAAAGTGTTTGAGCAGCGCTGTGTTTCCAGAGTTTCTTGAGCAAAGTCGCACAGCGTCATGGGAATTGGGAGGCAAAAACGAGTTTCTGAAAACTCCGTTTTCTTTGCAGTTCCACCTGTGCCAACCAACACGGGTGTCAACCAATCACACTGGAAGATGTACTTTGGCACTTCCAGATTCAGAACATCAACCGAGCCAAAATGTAAGCGTGGTTGGCCGAGACGCTTCCCACAGCACAATACGCACCGTGGCTAGAGGAGACCGTGAAACCCCTAAGTAGAAACTGAAGTCTTTCGGAAGTTTTTACTTTTTGAGTGGAATGCCTCCAGCTTCTGTACAGCTAGTAATTACAAGTGCATCGCTAGTAGTAACAAGTGCCTTACTAGTAGTAACAAGAAGCTAGTAGGAACAGGTGCCACGCTTCTAGTAACCAGTGCCTTAATATTAGTAACAGGTGCCTTACTAGAAGAAGAGTTGTCGGTGGAGGTTCCGGAGCAAGTTCCGGAGCCGGTTGTGGATCAGTTTATCGCGTCGAGTGCTCACACGTCACGATGCCTTTGGTCATGCTGACATGTTACACCATCAGACTAACGTGCGGCTTTTGCTAACCTGCTGTCATCTCTGACACGCTGAGGTGTTGCTACTCCAACAAGCTGCTGACATGGTGCCATGTTGGTGTGTTGTGCATTTAGAATGCTGCGCATGATTGTCATTGTTACGCTGATGTGCCGGCGTGGTGTTGTTGCACTGGCACGTTGTCAGGCTGTCGTGCTGACATATTGTTTTTCTGGCGGGGGAAACGCTAACATGCTAACACAAAGTCGCGTTGAGATAAAGCAGTAGTGTCACATGCCACTTGTCGATAAACTTGCCCAGTTCGCCAACACATGCCAAATGTTACCATTACGAAATCAGCAAATTCGTGCCCAGCTGTTAGTGATTTTTGGGGCTTACCTTTTTCATTCCAGATTGGGTTTCGAGAGTTCCAAGGACGCTCAGATCAAAGCCCTGACGCCGCCGAAAGTTCCAGTGCCGGACTTCAAGGAAATTCGCTCTTTGTTTCGGCGGTGCTCAGTCATGTCGTGCTTTGGTGGCATTGGATTTTACACAGCCATGAAACTAAACTATTAGATATTGACACTTTTGAATGCAGAATTTGTAGTTGGGGAGTGTTGAGATCTTGGGGTTGAATGGCAATTCAACTTCCCATTGTCCTTGCTTCAGGCCTAGGAGAAATGGGGGCGTAGTTTGGTGAACAATTTCCTTACAGTCTTAACTTCTTAACAGCTTATCAGGCCAGGCACGCTAGGTGCAGTCTTGGGGACCATTCAAAAGGACTGCATTTACAAAACAGGATTCGCAAACGGAGAACTTCTCAGGATCGTCTGGGCCCATGTGCTGTTGGTCCGTGTGCCCAAACCAAATGAGCCAGAGATTTCCGAAGTTTTTTTAGCGGAGGCCATCGCTAGTAGGTTGGAGGCACCTCTCTTAGGTTGGAGGCCATTCCTAGTAGATTCCTTTTGCTAGGTGGAGGCCATCGCTACTAGTAACAAGAAGCCACTAGGGTCTCCTGGCATCGCTACTAGGAGCAAGGACGCTACTAGGGTAGGAACAAAAAGCTATTGTTTTTTTCTCAAAGACGAATCACAAACCTGTCGACAAGCACTGAGCCGGAGGGTTCCGGTCAACGGCCCGGCCGCCCGCCGGCCCGGCTAAAACCTGTGTGGCGCGATCTGCCAATCAGAACGAAGGTTGACAGCGTTCGGTAGCTTGTTCCTAGTTAGCGTCCTTGCTCCTAGTAGCGATGCCCTTTGTTCCTAGTAGCTTCTTGTTCCTAGTAGTAATGGCAGGAGCTACTAGTAGCACCCTTGCACACCCACCAAGGCGCCCAGGGGTTCTTTGAGCAATCCGCTGTTCTTTCCTTTTAGTGGCGAGGTCGACAGAGCAATGCTGTCGCTACCAGTGTGGCATTGTAATACAACCTCATTCAGGAGCGATCGGACGCTACTAGGAGCAAAGGGCATCGCTACTAGGAGCAAGGACCTTACTACTAGGAGCAAAGGACGCAGGAGCAAGAAGCCAGCTAAGAAGCTAGCTAGCAGCTCCGGGGGCATCGCCACTGGTTCGCACCTGCGCCCGAAAGACCAACTTCACCTGGTGACATCCGGTCAACAACGTGCGCTGCCGCAAGTTGCTGCGCATGTCGAAGACCTCGTTGGCACAAGCTTTTTAGAAGCGATGCGCTCGTTACTAGTAGCTAACACTGTTCCTAGTAGTAAGGCCAGGAGCCCCTAGTAGCGAACCTTGTTCCTAGTAGCGATGCCAGGAGCCCCTAGTAGTGAACCTGTTACTAGTAGCTCTTCAGAAGCATGGGTCAACTTCCACCTTCTGCAAAGCAGTGTGCGAGTGAGTGTTGGAAGCGTGAGCGTATGATCTTGGAGCAGTGTGTGCTTACTACACGGCGTTGGTTGGCCATCCGTCGTGGTTTGCACAGATCCCGTTTACCCAAAAGAACCTACTAGCGATGGCCTCCACCCTACGGTCTTCACCGAACAAAGGGGGGAAAATGGAAAGTTTCGTTTGACACCTTCGATGAGTTTCGTGAGGAAAAGTGACAAGCAATGCATGTAGAAAATAACAAGAATAATATAGGGACACGTTGTTGCTGAAACCTCATGCAAACACTCGAGGCTGAAAGCGACGAAGATGCGTTTCTTCTTCAAACGATGGCTCGACTTCGAAACCAAGTGGGGTGATGAGCAAAGCCTGGGCCTCGAGAAACTGACACATGGATTTCGTTTTTTGCTTGTTCTCACCACGTGGCATCTTTCTCACCTCATTGTGGCGTCAAAGGTTTGGCTCAAAGGAGGTCTCCGTGCTTCGAAGATCACACGTGATCTCGTTCGATCCTTCCAATGTCGTCGAGGCGATTCACTGCCTTTCCTTTTGCCCGGTAACAAGAAGCTATTAGCAACAAGTGCCTTACCACTAGTAACAAGAAGCTAGTAGAAACAAGTGCATCGCTTCTAGTAACAAGTGCCTTACTAGTAGTAACAAGAAGCTATTCGTTAATTTTGCCTTTCTCGTCAAATGACGTCGAACGACGATGGAAGACGAGAGACGAGAGAGGGAGTCGGAGTTCTTGGGGGAGGAACTCGAGGAGCTTTGACGTCCTACGAGGTGGGGCTGACCTTTTTGTTGCTGCGTTTCGCGGAAGAAGCTGCTGAAGAAAGGAATGTGACAAGCGAGGGGCTGCAACGAGGCCTTGAATTTCATGAATCCAATGATGACATGTCACTTGATGAAGTTAATGTCGAAATGCCGAAGTTGATTGGCTGTTTGCTCCACGAGTGGTGTGCGAATGAGAAGGGCTGCTTGGAGAAATTGCATGATCGGCTAAGAAGAAGTGCCAGAAGTGAATCTGCGATTTGGGAAGTCTTGATCTCGGGATTGAGATCCGTGAACTCTCCAGATGCCTTGTTCGATGTCTTTCGTGGCTTAGAATCCATTGTTTGCAGAGACTTTGTCTCCCCCTCCCAACTCCATTCAAGCGGCGCATTTGGGCAAATGGCACGCAGGCTGATATTGTCCTTCAAGCAGGCATCCTTTGAAGCTATCGTCAAACTTTATGACCAAGTGCAAAATTGTCTACTGCAATTTGATGGAAGAAGTGAAAGAAGACTTGACGGACTTGACGAAGTGCAAGAAATGCGGTCCGAGGTGCAAGAGCAGCAAGAAGTGAAATCAACTGTCTCGACGGCCGCTGCGCACGCCAGCGCTGCGCACGCGGACTCTGCACGATCGCTGCCACACATACATCGCCACACTCCAACTTCGCTTAGTGTCTCGATGAGTCGTCTGCCATATGCTGTCCTGAAGGAGTCTGTGAGACAAAGGACGACTGACTTCCATCTGGTATTTTTGGACTATGTCAACAGTGCTCAAAACGGATTTCTGGATTCGGCAGATGCTTCGCTTCGTTCTTTTCATGACAAGAAAGTCTTAGGAGAGGATGCTTCGCTCCCCGTGAATGCCATTCTGGCGCTTGCCAATCTGAATCTTGATATGCGACAAGTGGATGATGCACTACAAGCCTTGGAAGACAGCATTCGAGCAGCGCAGGAAACATCTGACAGCAGCTGTCTTTGTGCATGTCTTTATTTGCTAAGCTTCATTCTTCAGATCACTGGGTCGGATGCCAAGGGGTCACAGTCATCACAGCAAGCGTCACAAGCCATGATGCATCGATGCCTCGAGCGATCTGAAATGCTTGGATTGCCCTTGTTGCAATGCCTTTGCTGCATGAACATCGCTCGAACTTTGGCGAAAGACGCAGAGAAAAGTGCTTCCCGAGAAGGACATACGTTTGGACGGACCAGATTTGTTTTCTCGAAAACGTGCGAGACATGTTTCTCATGTTTCCTGGCCTTACTGGAGCAAGGTTCGCTACTAGGAGCAAGGACGCTACTAGTAGCTCCTGGCTATTACTACTAATAAACAGTTTTCTTTTCGTTTTTTTCGTCCAACCTGGAGGACATGGACACGGCTCACATGGTAGTGGAGCTGCGATCTCCGGTGCGACGTCATCGAGGATGTGGGGAGGAGCTCGAGGCTCTAAGCGCTCGACCGAACTTGTTTCATGACTCAGTTTTTTTCTAATTTCAGCGGTGTCTTTCTTCCTTGTTTGGCGTATAATAGGCATAATATTATATATATATTATATATTAATTATGTAATATATAATATCTTTCTTTTGTTCTTCCTTCAACCTTTGGGCATTTCTGGATTTTGGATTGTTTTTCTCAAAGACTGCAGGAGCAGTTTTGTTTGGGCTTGTTCACGCAGCTTTTATTTCGACCATTTCAACCTAGGTAGCATTTTGTTTTGCTGGGGTGATTTGGTGATCCAATCTTGCCAAGACCTAGTTTGGATCATTTGGGTTCGTACTTCAACGCCGCTGCTGTTCCTTGTGCCACTGTCCCTTATTGCCCTACTAATAGCGCTGGCCTCCAAATCAGCAGTTTTTGCAACTGTTTCCTTCTTGCTGAGAGGCTCAACGGGCACCTTGGGCAGCGCCACGCAGATGGCGGGCTTCAGCGGCACTGCACAGGTTGCACTGGCAGCGCAAGCTGCACCGCTCGCCGCTTGCAGTGCTGCGCTCCTTGAGGCATTGCAAGGTGCACCACCAGATCCACATGCGCAGGTCGGGAGAAGACCCTTCAGTCCAAGAAAGAAGAGACAAGGACCTGATCAGGATGATACGCCTTTTTCAACCTCGCTTCGACTACTTCAGTTTCCCACCAAATCATTAGTGCGAGCACTGCTTCAAGGAAGCCCCCCCTAAAAGCGTCCTGGGGGGCTTCCTTGAAGAAGTATGAGCTTTCAAGCCTCCTAGCTTACTCCCTTACTAGCGTCTTTGCTCCTAGTAGCGAACCTTGTTCCTAGTAGTAAGGCCGCAAGCCCCTAAGTAGCGTCCTAGCCTCCACCCTACTTCCCCAGGCCCAAAAATTAAATACTTTTCTTGGGAGGTCTCCACCATAGAGGCGCCGGTCTCGGTTTCTGGAGCGTTTGCTCATGCAACAATGGCATCCCTGCTTTCCACATGCAACGGGGACACAGCGTTCTTCAAAACAAGAGCCAAAGTGCTTTTGTGCAACGCTGGCATCTCAGACGTCTTCGGTTGGCGAGCGTTGAAGCTGAATTCATGCAAACATGTGATGGATTTCTACAAAGACAGCTTGACCGCAGAGGAGCATGCCTTGGCACTACAGCTTTCAGATGACAATGAGGTCTTAGAGCAGTTGCGACGGGAACTGCCACATGCTGGACACCTGTGGGTGAACTCTGTTGCCAAGAGTGCAACTGGTCGAAGTCTTTCCGTGAGGACGGTGCCAATCTTTCAATCCTTGGTTTTTCAAACGGGCGGTGCCTTGCGTGCGGTGCGCCACGAGGCCGCTTTCGATGCCAAGCTTTCTTGGGGACGAGCTGCCACGGATCTCCGTCTCTCCCAGGGACAGCTCTTGGCGGCCTATGTCTCGGTCCACCCCTGCGGGACGGGCGAACCACCCGTGCTTTGCCAATTCTTTTTGAGCCTCGCTGTGATTCACAAAAAGGCTGCGAATCCAGTTGATGCAATGGCAGCAGCCACGCGAGCTGTATCAGTGGCTGCCCACGCTGGCTTAGAAAAAGAAAAAGCCGAGGCTCTTTTGATGATGGCACAACTGAAGCTCCAAATGCAAGACCCCTTAGCAGCACTGCACCTGGCGGAAAAGATCGAGACCTCTGCCTTTGGGGGTCATTATGGTGAAGTTGCTTTGCTAGAGGCAGAAGCTCTCCTGGATTTGCTCAGCAAAGTGTGCAGTCGCAACCAGTCGACTTTGCTCGAAGCCACTGTGGAAAGGCTTGAAGTTGCAGTGAAAAGTTTGGAATCTTCGGAGCTTTCAGCACCTGCAGAAGTTCGCTGCGCGGCAGAAGCTACACAAGCTAGCCTGGCACAGGCCTCAACACAAGCTTCACAAACTGCTACAGCTCGGAGCAGCACTGCACCTAGAAGCGATGGCCTCCCTCAGAGCGCTGCTTGCGCCACTGCTT
>CAXIVM010001610.1:0-16000 GCA_964035705.1 Porites rus | reverse complement strand
GCTCTACCCGGCTCTGCCCCCATTCTGATAGCCAAAGCCTCCATCTTTTTGCCCTCTTCCAAGATTTGCTCGACTTCTTTCAAAGTGTTCCCTATCTCTGTCTCTTGACATAGCTCTATTCCCTTTTCCAGCTGGCGAGGTCAGCCGGGTGCTCAGTATTTTTGCTCTTAGGCTCTAAGGTGCTCCATGCATGGGCTCTCGGATTCCTGATTGAAACTTGCACACTGTCTGGGTACAGCAAGGTTTAGGCTGTTTGCCTCTCAATGTTTGCCTAGAGCATCTAGGTCTAGGTGTCTCATAGGGATCATAGGAATCACGTCCCCCGCTTTCAGAACTCATTGAAAAACCAACCTGGCCGGCTACAATAATGGACCAGAAAGACAACCATGCCTGGGAAAATACAAACTTCAATGATACTAGGCATTCGATGATACGAGGAGTTCTCGCTATGCACACAGAACCTACGGAATCTAGGTCAAAAGGACTTCTACAAAACTCACGAGACGCAGATATCATTTGACCTGCATGTTGCCCAGGGAAGCCTTCATCATAAGAGCTTACAGTGCATTGAGCTTCCAACAGCTCAGCCAGCTTGCTCACCGCGCTGTGGCGTAGCCTGCGGCAGAGATCCCAGCAGACCTGGCTTCTCCCGCCGTTTTTCGTGACATTTCCGAGGCATGGTAGGGCGGCTGTGGCAATCCTAGCAAGAGCTATTGATGCTCTGCTGCACTCTTCAATTCACATAATGAACCCATCAAGCTAGCCAGTCATTCACCTACTTCGCAATCAGCTCTGTAGCTGCTACACTGAGATTCCCACAGGCCATGTTTCCGCAGCCGCATCTGCAGCAGAGGCCAAGTCTTCTAAAACTCTCAGTGTGGCAGCCAGGTCCTGCCAGCTCAACGTGTGGCAAGACCACCTCTTTCTTGCCTTCCTTAAGTCCATAGCCAGAAATTGTGAGATTCATTGAGATTGAGATTCATTCAGCTTTCTAAGAAGCAATGGAAGCAGTGCATCTCCGGTGTCCTGGCATTGCGGCCGCAGCATTTTCACAGGTGTGGTGTCCGCCCCAAGCCTCTCGCCTCTGCTCAAAGACATTGGTGTGAGCGGCCTGAGCAAGCTCAACAAGACGGGAGTCAACATCCAATGAAACCTGCTTGAAAAGGCTTGATCACTCACCTGGGATGCCCTACCCAGGAGATGTTTCCGACACTAGTCGGACCTTTCTTCGGCGCTCCCACCTGCGTCTAGGTGCCCTTCATGTCACATTTGCTCAGCTGACCTGAACCCACCCCACGCCTTCTGACTGGTGTCTCAGGCTGGCTCTCCGACTGGGCAGCAATGGCTTGGCAAAAGCTGAAGCTCTTCATGGTTCAATTCCCAGTGGAGCGCCTTTGGAGCCCTTGGACTGCTCGATCCCTAGCAGTCCCCGATCCCACGCGTCCCGAACTTGGGCGACATTTCGAGTCTGAGAGAGGTGGTGATGACCCAACCACTTCAAGTGCCTGAAGTCCACATTCTCCATTTGGTCAACGCATCCCGCCTTCAGGGTGGCCAATGCCTCCAAGGCGCCTGCAAAACAAAGAGGGCGAATGGAGCCGCACGTCCATTTCCTCGTTTTTGCAGCCTCACCTCTGAGACGTTCCTCTGCTTCAGACAACGCCCTGCGAATGCATCGGATTTTTTTAACCCTGACTGTGTCCAAGCGTAAGACGTAGGAGGTAGAAGTGCAAGCTGGAGATGTTGGCATTGGCTATGAAACGCGATCAATGTAGATTATGACCCCAAAACAGATAGTTTGTCCTATATATATATATATACCCTTCATATTGAACCGGAAATTGTTCATACCTACTTGGGAACTGTTGTAGATAAGTCCACTATAAGTGTCTTGCTGCCCAGCAACGGTGCCGGCTCCTGAGCATGAATAATCTGGTGCTAGACTGAGGAAGCCGTGTCTTTTCGTCTCACACTGGGTTTCATGCTTCTCGCGTGCACCTCAGCAATTTGCTGGTTGAGGAATCTGTGCATGTTATGTTCCATTGTCAAGACAAACAAACCAAGCATGATTCTTCATGTTGTCTAAAACGACCTTGGCACCAAACCACAAAGGCACAGTTTCTTGCAAGTTCCGGATGTCTGGACTTTGCGAGACCTGGCCCGGGCAAATTGCAAATTGACAACACCTTTCTTCACAGGATCCAAGCAAATATTCAAGCAAATAAATTCAACAAGCATTGAGCAAAACAAACAAGAGGAACGGCACTTCATTTTGTTCGATATATCCTGTCTGAATCACTGAAATGGTGGCAAACAAAAGTGCCTTTTCACTGGGTTGGTTCCTCCTGTGCATCAAACCTTAGACAGGAGGAATGAACACATCCGACTGAACACAAAACCGCCCGTTAGGAAAAAATAAGAATGAACATGTATTCAACTGGTGGACATTTCATTTTGCCAATGACGAAGGATTCTTGCGATGTTTCTCTTTAATCAACCAACTATGTTTGCTGTGAATCTCTAAACAATTTGGATGTCTGATGGTACACCGGACTAGCCACTGCAAGCTTTCAGCACCAATGGACGTTTGAGCTGCTCATTCGGGGATCTGCACAACTGAGTTGAAACCATCCACCTGCCACTGGCAACAAAGGACACCTGCTCAAAAAGATCTCACAAATGTCCAAGTACTGAGGCGCAATGTTGCATCACGACCATGTGGGTGTCATGCATGACAAGATATCGATTTTGCAGCCATGTCACACGTACCGACAGCCGCCGGAGCCACAGCATGTGTTGACAGGAAACAAACCCCACACAGTATGTTGCAATTTGACTGTGGAAAAATCATTCTCTGCGTCTAAGGATCGCTCCATTTATTACCAATGAAAAAGGAATGTTCGAATCTAATTAGTTTGGATTGCTTTGTGTCACCTTACTTGCCGGGGCACACAAACCCAGCCTTTCAAAGCGCCTTGGAACCAAAAGCAAACAATCAAACAAGGTAAAGTTGCAGATTGAAATCGAAGTGCGACAAAACATTCAGCATGCCATTTTGCCAGCGCAACACATTCCAAAAAATAGTTGGTGGCTTGAATTTCATCCAAGCTGGCCTGAAATATGCCAAAAGAAACGCCCACCGTGGGTGGTGAAATCTGTCAATATATGTTTTGTCGGCTTCCGTTGCAAGTATTGTGCATCCCGGAACACACATAACTTGGCAAAGAAAACACATTGAAAACCAAAGGCCAAAAAGCTTTAAAATGCGAGTGGAACTACGCAAATTACTTTTCCCAACTTGAGAGAACAATTTAGAAGAGTGGAGGAAAACATTTCTTTATTTCACCCAAGTTGCTGCGCCTGTTCCAGTCCGAGAAGCGTGTCTAGCACCTCCCTTAGCACACGTCATTCTACTTTTTAAGGCCTTTGCAGTGCAAAGACACGTTGCGTGAGTGCCTGCAAACGCTCTTTTACAACTGGGGTGCTCGAGTGCCTGAGTATCCTTCACGCTCAGGGGTTGGCCCGGGCGCTTTGGAGCATCAGCGCAAGTCGAAGCTGATTCAACAGGGACGAGAGGCATATGTAAGGGAACCGCATCCACGAGAGCCACAACTCGCTCTTTTGCAAAAAGGCACCTTTAGCGACATTGGAAATGTTTGCGCACACTGGAGTGAGGTCAACATTGACGACAACAGGATGCGAAGCTTCTGCATTCGGCTAGCCACAAGACGCAAAACACACATATAGATGCACTGAGTGCAAGCCAGGTGAAAAACATGATCTCATCAGTGCGTGGATTGAAAACAAAACATGAACGAATGTCCCATGAAGTTGGAACCGATATCAAAGCTTTGTTGGGGTAATTCGCGTCCTTCACACAACTCCCCATGCCCCAAAGCGGCGTGAGAGGCTTAGGATTGCAAATGATTTTGCGCCTTTTCACCCTGTTGGATCTTCCATACTTTGTTGCGGATAGTTTCTTCTGCAACAGCCCTCTTGGGACGTAAACCCGACTTGGCTTCCTTGGCCTTTGCCTTTTTCTTTTCCGGCGCTTTGGCCTTTGATCCGGCTTTCTCCGATGCCTTGGCCTTTGATTCGAAGCCTGGTGGCGGATAAGCTGGTTTCTTTGGGGCTGACCGCTTTGGCGGTGGTCCTTGGGTCTGTTGGCCTTCTCGTGCTGGAACCGGCGGTGGCTGGAGGATCAAGGTGGTTCTCCGGCTGGACATTTATCAGATGTGTGTTGGCTCCTTTGTCTTGAGTTGCAAGTTCGTTGTGGGTTCCGTCCGGCCTCGCTCAGAGGCAGAGAGATTCGAGTGGAGTTGAGCCTGAGGAAGAATGAAGACTCTGTAATGGTGATTGAACAGCAGCAGCCTCCTACCTGCCAGGAAGCTTTGTGCATTGGAATTGAGAATGACGTCCTGCACTGGCAGTCCGCAACATTGTCGTGCAAGTCTGCCTTCTTCGGACTCCACGCTATGAGAGGAGCTCAAGGCTTTTGGAGTGTTGAAGACATGATGAAGTCGGTGACAAGCAGAACAGCAACACAGACAACATGAGATTGGCCCCCATGGAGGTGGATGCCGTCATCTACAAAGGCAAAGGTGGCAAAGACAAGGAAAAAGGAAAGAACAAAGGAAAAGGAAGCTGGTCTGACGCATGGAGTTGGACTTCGTGGTTCAAAGGAGGTGGCAAGAAGGAAAGCAAAGGAAGAGGGGAAAGATGAATCCGGACAGGTGCCCGACTTGCAATGGTTTTGGACACTGGCGAAACGAGTTCCGAACAAGGACGGTTCGGGAAGTTCGTACAGATCCTGGACAAAGCAATTGCCCAATTCGCAGCCCCATGTCTCACCCTTCCCACTCTTTTCTGGTCTACAGGACCTTCACGAGCGACATGCGGCCAGGTTGCTTCGTGGTCTGGTTGTGTTTTTGGTTGTGCTGTGTTTGGTTCGTGTTTTTCGTTTCTTGTTCTCGCATCCTGCCCGGTAGCTCACTCTTAGCACAAGATGACCTGTACAATCTCTGCACACATGGCGTCTCCACCCGTGCAAAAAAATACTGTTCCTCACATGCATGGTCTCTTCCGTTTCTTTCTTACTCTCACAATGCAAAAGCTCTGATTCGTGCACCTGTCCAAACCACCTGTGGAACGGGTCGTCTTCAAGCAGCTCAAACTCACAAGAAACATTTTCTGCGTCAAAAATGTTGCAATGCACACAAGGAAAAGGTTTTTGCACATCTGCTGAAACAACTCTCACATGTCCAGTCAGTGTCACCTAATCTGCCTCTGAACCTGAATCCACCTCAGACAAAGTGAACTGTTCTGGTCTTTGATGAGGTGGTGTCCCAACATGATACATATGAACACGTCGAACTGATCTTTGTGATGTTGAAGCAGCTGCACTTCCGACTGAACTGTGGGCAGTGGCTGAGGTTGAAGGGATCCGAGTTTCTGTGCTGACGTGTCTCTTCTCCTTTCAAGTGTTGCTGGTTTTGACATCCTTTCACCGAACCTTCAACTCGAAGATGCTCAGGGCTCTCTTGGATTGGGGGTTGAAGCAAGCGCAAGTGGAGATTGAACATTGTTCAGATGGCAAGAGTGGATGTTTTTTTTTGCACGAGTACGGACGCCATGTGGGCGGTGTGCCCAGGTCATCATGGGAAGGATGGAAACTCTGCATATTGGAGCAAACCGAAAACACAAGACCAACACAAAAACAACCCCCAAACACCCCAACCCCAAAGCAAAAACCAGCACCAGAGGACCCCAACAACCAATGTGGGCAGAGTTTCGCACTGTACTAAGGTGAGACATGTGAAACGTGAAAGATCGTTGAACTAACTAGTCGGGCCTGAATTCACGAAGTATGCCACTCAATGTCCCGGGACTTCGCAGACAAGGGGCAGGGTCGCCCTTGCCAGGTTAGGTTGCAGGCACTTCAGCCATATCCGAATGTTCGACAGATCAGCTGGTGCGAACTACTTGCAGCACTTCAGATCAGTAATGATCGTCATCGGTCATCAAGAGTTGCAATGCAATACAGGCCTTGGAAAACAGCCATCCTACGGCACAGCTATTACACACGGCTGCACAAGCAAAGGCGACTGTGGCCGGTCATGGGCACGGAGGTGGTGTAGCTGCAGGCAACCTACAGACCTCCCGCAAGCAGGGGCAGGCAGCGGCAGGAGCTTGGGGGGCGTGCAAATGTGCAAATCGGGATGGATAGAGCGGTCATCAACGGTCACTACCCAGACATGCATGGCCCTGGTGAAACAGGTGAAACCGAAATATTTCCTAGCATGGTACTTTGTGCCATCTTTGTACAAGATTGGCTGAGTGCAGACTCTTTTGCCTTCTGATGCAATGGCACACAATTGCCACAGACCCCCTGCATACACCGAGGGGGGGTGGTACTCCAGTAGACCCTGATCTTGAGCCTTTTGAACCCCCACAGGAAACGAATGAAGAACTTTTGGTTCGACAGCTCTTGCAGGCAGCCACAGACCAGCACTCCCAAGAGTGTGGGTCACAGGCAGCAGGTCGCTACCATCTCTCACTGCCGGATCCGCAAAAGTGCGTGCCATACCTGTTTGTACCATGGAATACCGTTGCCAAGCAAGTCGGAATCCCAGAAGTGCAAGCAGCACCGCTACCTAATCTGCGCGATGGGGTCTTGCACGCAGTTGGCCTCCTTCCAGAACCCAGGCAAGAAGAGTTCCATGCCGCCTTCAGAGAGGCAATTGAGTCCATTCCGACCCTGCCGGAACCTGTTGAGACCTTAGCATCCCTGATCCTAAACGTCCAGGTAAAAAGTATGGAAAAGACCCGCCTTTGGGCATCAGTTGTCAGGCACATGGCTGAACATCAAGGGTTCTGGCTCACAACCACGATTGCCCTGCCTCCGGACTGTGTGCAGATCCAGTGCGGAGGCCTTGGAGGAGGCACCCTGGGCGGACCGGACGTCCCCACCTTCCATTGTACAAACCCGAGAGTGCACGGCACCTGCGTTTATGGCCCCTCGCTGGCACCCGTAGACAGGCCGGGGGAGAAAATCACAGGAGTCGCAGCAGGTGCCACTACCTGCCTCCATGAACTCGCTATGCTCATGTCGCTCACTATACAACCATGTGTGCGATGGCAAGAGATTGGTTTCGGCCGGGCATCACTACTCTATAGGAGAACACAAATCATGCTAGAAGCGGCGCGGCTCTTGCCGGCGCACAGGAGACTGCCGCATGTGACATTTCTTAATGGACTCTGGTGGAAACTCCTAGCGTTGCAGCCGGAAAGAATACTAGCGTGTCTCCCGCTTTTGCAAAAAAAGCAGCCGCAGCACTAGTGCAGCTGGGCTATACTGCCCCGCAGAATTTAGCTTGGAAGGTTTTAGCACAGGTAGCTATACGGGTGCAGTCATCTTCCTGGCCCTTCGCAGGCTTTTCCCAGCATGTCGACTTTCCGCCAAGCTTGGAGCAGTGGCGATGCCAAAGGGGGGGTTTGCTCTTCTGCAAACAGCGGCCACCCCTGGCCGATGCCGGGTCCATCTCATCCATGCGGAAGAGGACATGTTATGTGACTGGCAGCACAATCAAGTTGAGCGTCATGTAGTCTCACACAGGCTAGACTACACGGTAGTAGGCGAGTCCGATAAATGGATGGGTACCTCCAAACACCAATACCTCCACTGGTTACGGTGCCAGCTCCCAAAAGGGCGGCACAACCTAACTGACCTCAAGTTGAGTCACCCTGACGTCATACCAGTCCGAGATAGGATGGCCGCACCGCTGCGGCTCGCCTCCTGGGTCCGCTTCGAAACCGTCATGGACCGACGAGAATGGAGCACAGCTATCGCCATGCTGGTACCTGCCATCCACCTCCCGCGTGAAGCACTATTGAAGCTGCTAAGCCAGTGTGTGCCGGAGCAAGGCATCACCTCCATGAAGGAGGCGCAGGCTCTCCTCCTCCGCAACTTCCGAGTAGGAGGCGCCCAGCAAAGCGACTGTGCCGAATGGCTCACCGCAGTCACGAGAGACCTGTTGCAGCCCATCCCCTTCCGGGAAGTCTTTGTCATCCTTGCCCTTTTCCTGCCGCAACTCCCCTTTGCAGAGGGAGCACATTTGGCAAATCAACTCTGGACCAGCCCTGTCATCCGGCGTGAGGCCACGGTAGTCCAAGTGACTCCGATCGCCCAAGGATTGCGAGACATGCACGAATACCACATCGTTTTCCCGGCCCACTCCAGAGCGGCAGCCTTCTGTGCGCAAGAGCCCACTGAACAACAATACCTCCAGCTGTTCAGGATGCCGTCAGATAAGATGCATGTCGGCTGCCAGGTTGGTAAAGTCTATCGCATTGTGGTGCAAGAAGAAGCAGAGGCGTTTACCCTGCTCGGGGTCCTCTTAGAGTATGTAGCACAACCTAAAAAGAAGTCTAAACAAGGGGGGGGGCGAAACCCTTGAAGAGTCAACGGCTAGGCATAGCAGCCCGAAGGCATGGGTCATAGCCGTGATCCCAGTCCCAGAGGCCTTTGCCCCGCTGCCATCTCGTAGTGAGCTTGGCGTGAACATTGACGCCAAGTGGGGTCTCCCATATTGTATGCGGACACTTACCCCCATTACCACGCCGATGCGCATCCTCAGCTTGGCCGAAGTAGGCAACACGGCCTCAGCAGACCACCTTTTGCAAATGGCAACTATGCCGCTTGAACATAAGACCACGACACTGGGGATCCCCTACTCGTGTCCAGTTTCCTATCATTTCGATGGTGCTGAGGCCCTCCAGCAAAGCCTGTTCTCGTTGTTTGCACTGCTGATAACGGGTGATGCCCCAAGGTATTGTCCGTCTGCCACTGTGCTAGGCATGAAGCTGTGCATGGCAGCCCGCACTGACAGTGCCCACATCATGTCCGTGGCACTCTCCTTGGCAGCTGCCCTTCAAACAGGGCGGTCTACGTTGGCCGTTGCAGGGGTCTTTGGCGCGGGGAAGACACGCTCCCTTACCTTCCTTCTGGTTTGGCTGGCTTTGACAACCAACCTCAAGATTGGAGTGGTCCATAAGGAAAACCCAGCCGGCCGTGCCATCACCAAGCTCCTAGCCTCGCTAGCACTTGACGAAGAACAAGCCAAACTCTTTGTAAGGGCAGTAGGGCGAGAGGAAAACGCGGCCAATGCAGCCAGCACCAGGTATGACCTGGCCATGCAGTACTGCTCGGGAGCTATCCCTAAAGCCAAAGTTGTCATTGCAACCACTGGTTTGGTGTGAAAACAAAAGGCACACATGGATTCGTCGCTGAGAGTACACGTGACACATGACATGGAACAAGTTGATATCCTGGTAGGAGAAGAAGCACACATGGACCTCAAGTCCGCCTTTGTCCCGGCTATCCCGCGCCGACCGTTCCTTCGACTGCTCTTTGGCGACCCCAAACAAAGTCCCGGAGGTGTTGCCGACAATCTGAGGGAACATAGGGCTTTGCTCCTCAAAGCTCCCATTGGCCTCCTGGCAGCGCATCGATGGTTTATGCCACATGAATTACCAGCAATGGATCACCACGACCCTCGCGAGGCTGCCCGGGCTGACCCCCCGCCAGAATCCACAAGGGCAGTTTACCTGCAGATAGAGTCATGGCTACCAGTCAAAGAAGAAGAACAAGACAACATTCTTGTCCTGACAACCAGGAAGGAAAGTGCCCACAGCCTTCGCAGCTTCTGCCACCAGTCCCGCCGCAACACCAATGTTGAAACAGCGGTCAAAGTTGCAGGAGCCACTGCACAGCACTGCATTGTCCTGCATGGCCAGTCCAGCTTTCTCAGCGGCCACTCCAACAGGTCAGACTTCGACAAAGAATGTTACACCAGGGCCAATGTCGCCCTTAGTAGAGCCACGGACCTCACTGTACTAGCGTGTCCGCTCAACATGCATGGCCTTGAGGGCGCCACACAAGTAATTGCTGCGCTTCTGCATGGTGCTTGCACCTTACACACCAGCAACACTGCACCTAGTGTAGCCCGGGGACCTTTGAGATAGGCGAATCAGATGTCCAGGCTGAGACCGCCGCCTTTCTCAAGGCCACGGAGCCGCACCCCTTGTGGGAGGGACCTACCCCCCTGTGCCTTGCGGAGCACTATAATGGAAAGGTGAGGCTCAGACTAGTCCTCACGGCGCAAAGTCGCCTCTCACAAGGCGAACAAAACCAGCTCTGAGTCAAACCCATCCTCTCCATGGCAGTGGACTGCTGTTTGGGTATGCAGCAGATGGGCTCTCCAACCCTGACTGGCTAGTCGTCCCCGACACAAGTCACCCCGGAGCCTGGCGACTACTACATACAGTCAGCAGCGCAGGTGGCTCGAGATTCACGGTAGGCAGCACAGTCCGCTATCCACCGGGCAGAAGCGATGCAGCCAACAAAGCGAGACTCCATCACTTTGAGGCATTGCGCAAAATTCACTTCTATGACGCCTGGCGGAGTGAACCGGAGCTCGATAGGGAAGACTCCTCCTTGCTACTGCCCCCGACACCAGGGATGCTCCAACATGGCTGCGACTGGCGCTTTTTTTTTGGCACGGGTAGGGGCGCTATGTGTGCCGAGAGGCACAAGTCACCGTGTCGAATTCGTATGAGGAGTGTGAGGAAATGAGCCTGACCAAAGAGAGCAAAGGAACCAAACCAAAGCACCCACAAAACAACCCAAAACACACCCAAAACAACCACAGAAACCAAGCAGATCAGGCTCATGTCCGCTCTAGTCTTAAGAGCAAAAGGTGCAGATCCGAAGACCAACACAGAAGTGAAACGGGGCGATGAATTCTTTTCAAGCCGCTCTCAGTACAGGACGTCCAGGACGAAACTGCATTCTGCTTGTTGGCAGGAAGGTATCCCACCGAAGGTGCACTGCGTATACGTATGCATGAGCAAGACTGAAAGCAAGAGTGAGGTTCAAATCAGGTTCAGTTAAGGTCCATGCGAAGCAAGGCACGACACAACTTGTATCAAAGACTGCGTACGCGCCAACGACCATGTGAGTATTTTCAAGTGACCAATACCGTGTCAAGAACTCTCTCTTCACACCTGCGAGAAAAAATTTTAGTCTGCTCGTGTCTTTGGCTTGGTCATAGCGCATCCTGGGATGCCGGTCGGGGAACTAGGGAGGAGCAACAGCGGGCATTGCAGCCTTGCAGCCATGTGGAGCAAAGACCCTAGGTAGTAGGAGGTTCAGGATTGATTCCTGGCCTCTCACCTCAGCCCCTGCTATTATTCCACTTGACTTGCAATTGAGGCTTGCAAGGATTGCAACTAAGTCCCAAGACGGAAATCTAAGGAGGCTGCTACGAACACATGCCAAAAGACAAGCGGTGGCAACGTGAGGGTAGGAGCAGCTGCAAACAATTCACTACCTCCCCCAGCGGGGGAGGTAAGGAGCACGAGAGACCAGGCGACAGCGTCAATGAGGGATATGACACGGAACGAACCTGGTCTCATCGCAAAGCTGGACCAATCAAAGCACCAATATGACCGTCGCACAGGCACGAGAGCAGGCGTGGTGTGGAGTTGCGCCGAAGAAGGTACCGCTGCAGCCCTGGGTCACTCGAGTGCTTCCGAGTACGGTCTATCATGCAAGCCCCATGAACTAGGTGAAACAAAAGGGTGAAACGTCGCTGTTCCTAGTGCTAGTCTTCTGTACACTGTATCATCCCTGACCACCTCTTGGAAGGCAGCCAGGGGAGCTGGCTATCTACTCAGTGGCGCAGGCAAGGCCGGCAGAAGGGTCGAAGGGCATAGACCTTTTGCTACTCTACCACTGGGCTAATGGTACTGTAGCACGGTTAGCTTTATCAGGTCATCACATGCTTATGATGAACGCGCCCGTATCACACTCAGAGTGACTTCTGCACAACTGATCATGAATTCTTCCCACTCTTCTTTCACTGCATCTGGCTTGGGAAGAGACCGAATCCGCGATGGGAGTGTTAATTTGGTACACATCTCAAAAGTGTTGTGCTCTACATAGGTCCCCCTCCAAGTTTCTTTTCTTGCCCATTCGGACGAGTTTGCAGAGCTGTGTACAGCCAGCAAAGGCTCGCTTGTTGATGTACAGCAAGGCAGGTGGAGTGTGTAGGACTTCTAGTGAGCTACACTTCATGAAGGCTTCTCGCCCAATGCGTCTCAGGGTCTTGGTCAGTTTGAGGCACTGTAGTTGGGTGCAGCCTGCAAAGGCGTTCCCTACGATTTCCTGAATGCCAGTACGGGAGATGTCCACCGTCTGCAACCTTGTACAGTGTTCAAAGGCAGCTGGTCCTATCCAGCTGAAGTCAGCTGGGAGATCAATCATTTCTAGCCCTGTCCCTAGGAAGCAGCCTTCTGGAATGACCCGATTCGGGTCTCGTGGGTTATATTTAGTCCTTTCCAGGCCAATTGTCCGCAAGGTACGGCATTTCTCAAAAGCTCGGACGTTGAGCCTCGCCTGCGGTGCCAATTCGTTGCTTCTTTGGTCTGGGTCTCCAACCCAGGCCAACGCGTGGCACTCCTCGAAAGCCCAGCAACCGAAGTCAATGCACCCGGGGCTGTGACTGGTGTGGAGCACATGACAACATCGGAAGGCTCCTTCTTGCAGGCATAGCAGTGAACTGGGCAGGTGCACTATGAGAAGCCTAGTGCAATGTTGCCAGGCCGCTTCCCCAACGGTGTGTATGCCTGCTTCAACTTGCAGGTGTCTGATATCGCTCGAATGTGTGAAAGCGCGGGGGAGCACCTGCCCTGAACGGGTGGACAGGTACTCGGAGTGCTTTTGCGTTCATCCTCGTCTGGCCTTTGTGCTCTGCACAATGACTGCGTTGGCGGACGACAATTTGGAAGTGGTTACAGTCTCTGAGGGTGTCCCATACCGGACTTCGTAGGAGCTGCCCGGTGTCTCGTCTAACAAAAGTGAGTTCGCAACCAACTGTGCTGTTGCCTCCTATGGTAGGGAGTTGCTCCAGGACAGCGGTTTCAAACTCGTCAAGCCGATCAAATTCTTGGAGGTCGACAATGACTTGGTATTCTTCTCCTGAGAGAGAAGTTGACTGGAGGTGGACCACTAGTTGTCGTTCATTGCTGCCTAATGAGCTCGTTTTGCGACTGGCTGTGACCTCGAGGAACCCACACTTGGAGGGCGCACAGTCTCCCGCCAATGACACGCCCGCTGGCAGCTCGGTCTCGGAAGACCCAGTCGATCACAGTACTAGTGCACTTCCGAGCCTCCTCCCATCGCCAGATAGCATCGACAGCGAGCAAAATCACCCCGTCCGTCAGTCTCGGTCAGCAGTGGGGAAGAAGCCCCACCCAGGCTTCAGAGCCTACAGCACTGTCAACAACTCAGTCACCTCACCCACCGGTGACGAAGAGACACCCGTGCGTGAAGTCAGCAGCCTCGACTCACAGATGCAGGTAGACGCTGGCGCAGAAGATAAGGAAGAGGAAGTTGCAACTGAAGACCCAGCAGTCGAGCAGAGGAGGAACACGACGACGAAAGCGTCTGGGAAGTTAAGATTCATCCTCCCTGACTCCCAGTGGGCACCACGCGACGGAGGGTGAGGCCCATTCCCAGTCGGCGGAGCCTCCTTGGTCCGCGGCCTCCACCCGCTATCAAGCCAATGAGCAGCAAGACACATCCCCCACTGGAGAAACAGTTGACAGTAAGGGGCCTGCCACCACCCCAGCCAACTCTGGCGAACTGCCAAGGCATCGTAATGGCCCCCTGGACTGTAGCACTCTGGCGGAAGGCGACTGCGCAAGCAGTTGTCCTCCAAATGAGGAAGAAGTGGCAGTTCCACCGGGAGAACAAGTCCTCAAAGGCATTAGACGGCGGTGGCAACAAGCGTCACTGGCCCGTACCTCAGCCCGCCCAGCGGGCGTGAAGGCTGCCGCCAAACACAGCGCAGTCAAATCCAAGGCTGCCAAGCCACTTGCAGTGCTCGTTTATTGCAGAGAGCGTAGAAAGCACACCCGAACACGATGCAAGGGGCGCCGGCCGTCAAAGCACGCCCTCCGGGGCACACTGGCCTGGTCAGCTTGGCAGAAACCCCCATACCCACGGGTATTAAAGAAGATCCTCGCTCCCTGATGAGGATACACAAGGAGCAAACCGGGCTATGCAGGAACTGACAAGTGAGCAAGCGTTATGGCCAATCCAGTACTCATTGAGTTGGGCAATCATCCATAGGATAGTGACCCATAGTATTTCACCCTGCTGACGTTGGTAGATGGCTTCGAACACTTGTGGTGCGATGCCTTCCAGGGGCATAAACGAGCCTTGGAGTTGACAGAGCAAGTCGCTGTTGACTTGAAGAAATTGCTCTTTTTCTCCGGGGACAAGACACTTGGGTGAGCCAATGCAACTTGCAGTTGCTCATACGGACATGCTTCAATGTCCTTGTGGACTGCAACTACCCCTCGTAGCTTGGCGACTTGACTCCAGGGCACAAAGAGGGGAGGAGACAGCTGTTGCGGACAGGGAGTGCGTGGACGAGGGTCAGGTGCCTGACTACCCTGCGTCGAGTCGCTTTCGATTGCTTTAGCGAGTCGGTCTGCTCTTGTGGCAGAAGTGTCAGACGAGGGCGTGGAGACTGACTCCACGTCTGCATCACCGTCCTCTGCCGGAAGACAGCTAAGGCTGTCCCCCTGCAGTTGTGCTGGAAAGAGTTCAGTCGCTTGTGGACAAATCGCCCGCCACTTTAATAGCAGGCAGAAGCGCAAAGCACTAGTCCCAGCTACTCCAGAGAAGCAGCCTGTAAATTTACACCCACCTACTGGTTTCCAAGTCTCAACGACCCATGCTGGGGGCAGATTGGGCATGCCGAGTATAGCGATCGGTAGCGTTTCCCAACCCTGCTGCTCCAATTCTCGTAAAGCATCCTGCGCTCCAACTTTGGCCTTGCCAAAGGCATGAAATATGGCAGGTCGCATTCGGTTGCGCGGCAGCGCACTGGCTTGGAAGAGGTGTTCACCTGGCAACGACGCGACTGTGCATGGCCCTGTAAGCATTGGGAGCACTGAAAGTATTCCCTGTTCAAAGTAGCACGAGCCCAGCTGGTGACCCACGGAGTTCGCTCTCTCCCTTCAGGGGTGAGAGCCCTTGGATGGGATTGCCGTGGCCACTTGATCGTACTGCCTGGACCAAGTTCATCCGGGCTGGTAACGGGACTAGGCCAAAAGTGCTTACACATGTAGAGTCCGTATAAGGACCAGACCATACATAGGTCAAGGGCGGTTTGCATTGCTATTCCAACAAAGGGGGACAGGTGGTCTGGCTCTAGAAACTAGGGCAAGGCGACCTGCCTGGAGGTTCTTCGCCAGGGTCGAGGCAGTCGTGTCATACTCCAGTGGACTGTGCTTGCTGCGATTGCCGATCGAAATGACCAGACCTGCATTATATTCCAAGTGAGCCTCTGTGAAGAGTAGCATGGCAATCCCTGCACAGGAGCTAGACTCTGAACGCACACACCCTATGAGGTCAACCCACTGGTGCTGCTGATGTGCCAGCTGCAGTAGGTCTTGCACTTCGAAAAGCGTGACTGGTACACAGTCATTGTCAATGAGCGCAAAATGCTGCGCAGGATACAGGAAACGCGCTGCCTCTAGGACAAAGACTCCTGCCCAGTAGTATGGAACCTTGTGAAGGCCAGTAGTAGCATCTGCGCAGACCCAAAGTATGTCAGTTGCCTCTTCTTGGAGACCCACTAGGCACCTACGTGAGGCCCACCATGCTGCAAAAGCCGGCCAATGCGGGACATCTGCCGGCATTCGATTGTCCACTATTAGGTAGATCATTTGATTGTTCATGATCAAGTCTCGGTGTAACATGAGTGTCTGAATAATGGCAGTAGTATCAGGCAGGTCTCCCTCTGTTGCAAGAGTGGCATACCCGTCGTCCGTTTTGGATGGCTGCGCACGAACATCAGACAACACAAGCGTAGGGCGAGCGGAATCAAGGCCGAAAGAACTACTGAGAGTGTCTTTCATAGCCATC
>CAXIVM010001609.1:0-12000 GCA_964035705.1 Porites rus | reverse complement strand
CGTTCCATCTTTGCAGTGATGCAACTCCCCCAATGGTATCACCGTCGCCTCTTCAGGCCGAAAACGTGGCATTCTTCTGCGGAAGAGGTGGAACACCGTCGTGGCGACACCTGGGCTTTTTCCAGCCGAAAAGGATCGGAGCTAGGTCCCCGACCCAGTCGTGGTTAGAACCGAGCTGCGTGTCGGGCCATGCGGCATGGAACCAATTTTGGAGCGTTGCGGGCAACGACAAGGGTCAGGAACCAGCATGACTCGGGGAAGCGGAGACCGAGGGACCAAACCAAGATCTAGCCGTTTTTCCTGGAACATCACTAAAGGCTATAGCCTTTTTCCACCCGTTGGATTTTCAGGTGGGGAAACCAATTTCCAAAAATGGTTAATTACTGTAAGAGGCTATCCATGGTTTTCTACTGACTGGGTAGGTTGCCACGCTCCCACTCCCAAAAGGAAAAGTCTTCGGTCAGTCAGTCAGTCAGTCAGTCAGGGGTTTCTGCTTCGTCCGGATCGAAATGGGCCGACTTTGAAGCACCCATCTCAAGGGGACCCGAGGCTTTGGCAACATGCCGGGGCGGCTGCGGGCTTTGTCCAACATGTATGCAGCCCGCATTTGGCTTCTAGTGACCCCAAGAACCCCACCTTGAAGCAAAGTCCTCTGCCTCCTAGATCCTTTCCTTAATACTCAGGCAGCCTGGAGCACTGGAGCCTGAAGGGTTGGCAAAAACAAAAGCATATCAGTAATCTTCAAAATAAATTAATGAGAACGTCTTGGTAAGTTCGACAATCCACTTCTACAAGTAAGAAGTGCTGTTGTTGTGCCATGCTGAGCCCTCAGCTCAATGCTACGAAAAAGCACTGCGGGGTCGAGATGGCCTGCAGCTGGAGGCAGAAATATGTTGAATTCATCGCGGCGTGTATTCGTAGTACAACTATCCAGCCTAACAAGGACAGTTCGAAGATGTTCGAAGGCTTCTGTCTTTGCTGTAAAGCTTGAGCCCAACCAAGGTTTGCCATCATACAATTCTTCTCTGAGTTCTGCAGGCAGCAGTCTTGTCCCAGTGCAACTCAGCTGTTCATCCGCGTAAAAATGGCGACTAAGCTAGTGGCGAAGGAAAGGAAGGAGCTTGGCAACTCGCCGATGGCCTGCAGCGACTGCCACTCACCGACCTGCCACCCTGTCAAACCTGCCAAACGGCGGTTTATAGACAGAACATCGATCAACCAGGACCATCCTGTCTGGGTGTCCTGGCTAGACTCTAGACCACTAGACCACCCCACACTACCTAGGGACTTAGGGACCTCCAGCCAGGACACCCAAACAGGATGGTCCAGGAACCCATGCAAGGTCCAATTTGGCCCTGGTTTGGGGGGGTTGGGGGCTTGGATTTTCTGATTCACCACCTCCTCGCCACCTCGCCTCCAAGGAGGAGAAATCGGGATGGAAGAGCGTTCGGTTCCTGGATGGTGACAATGACAAAAATGAACGAACCAAGCCCGTTGCAGTTAAAATAACATCATCCTAACAGTTTGACAGTAGAAAGTGGCGCCCAAATCAGATCTCCAGTAGTTAGGAGAGTTGCTCTGCCTGGCATCTCTTCATGTCACACGGACGGCCGAGATGCCCACGGATCTCAATCGGTCCTGGTCATTTGGCCATGCCCACCTTGGACGGTACAACTGCCGATCGGACCCCAAAGCTTTATGATGGCATGCGTCCAGCTGTCCCAGCTGCTCCTGGTTTGGCCAAATGGGCCCCCAGCATGGGAATCAGCCTGGTTGGCCTTCACTCTCCAGGTCACCCCTCATCCCAGGTCACCCTCAACCTGAGGAACGCCCTCATCTTCCTACATCTGGGGCAAAACAAACTCTTCACCCCTGTCAAGCTGATATGTAGAAACATGTAGCAGCGAGCTGTGAACTGGCAATTTCAGGCCCGTCATCGTCCTCTGAAGTTGTTGGCCTGTCAACCTGACTAAGACCTCAAGAATCTTTGGGACGTGACCCTCTTGCAAGAGCTTCAACCACCTACTCTATCCTACTCTCACCCACGTTCTTCATTTCGACCCTCAGGATCACACTAGATATCGCTAGTATATCGCGCTTCGTCACATGGCGCTGCGACCATGTCACATGGTGAAGAGCATTCACTCCATGCGGCCCACTGCGTCCAAGTACAAATCCTGGCATTGGTCGCGCATCAGTCGTGCATTGTCGCGTCGTTTTGGGTGTCGCGGTCGAGCTGTTCAATGAAGAAAAGCTCCATAGTTGAGGGCATATTCTGTATGCCCTTGGATCTTGGAACACATTCAGTTGAAGCTTGGTGGTTTGGTCCTCGGGGGAAGTATTCTCCCAATCGCACGAAGTAGGGTTCCGAAGAACGTGCTGCTGATATGATCATTCCAACGTGCTCCAAACACATTAATTCAATGAATCGGCCACACAAAACAAGCAAGGCATTTAAGGTGCGTGCCAATTCCAACGGTCACATGAACTTGGAAGGTCTGGTGGTTCCAAACTGTGGCGTTCCATGCACTTTTTCAAACCATTTGCATCCTGCCACTCATCCTGCTTCCTGTTTGCCCAAGCTGGGCCAGGAGCGCGACTCGGTGGGGCAGTGTTGGGTGTTGCACGGCTTCACCTGGCGTTCTTCAGCCGGCGCGTCAGGAATGTGCAATCTGCTAGACCGCGGAGGTGAAGAACATGGCATGAACAATCGCCAGTTGTGGACTCTGAGTCAGTGTTTCCTCCACCCCACAAGTCTGACAGGATTCGGGCAGCTATATCATGAGGTGGAAATGTTTGAAGTTGTGCACCACGCACAAACCCATTCGCATGACCTGTGCTGCAGGGATAGCTCGAAGTAAGTTCATGAATCATGAACAGTCTGGAGCACTTGAAGGTCCCCGTTTCTCGAAGGTCGACCCTGCAAGATCCGAACCCCTCCGTAATACGGAGCGCATGGGCGCGGTTTGGGGAGGTCCGACGGTCCAAGAGGTCCGACCGATTAGTTACCTATATTGTTATCTATGATTTGTGCGTCAAATAGGGCATCATGCGGCATCAAGCAACTTCCTACCATCAACTACCAATGGGCAAAAAGACGAATACTGCCGCACTGTCAGCTGCAGTGAGCCCGACAACTTCAAGAAGGATCATTGAAACCAAAATGGTCTGGACTGCCAGAACAACTGTTGATTCAATGTGAAGTCTTTCGTGGCACGGCAAGTCCCACGACTGTCTGCCATGAGAAAGCCATGAATAGAAAGATTTCATCTCCGCCCAGGTGCGGTGAACTGCCTGGTGTGTAAATCCTTCAGCACAAGGAGTGCCGCCGTTTCGCGGTTCACGCGTCACCATCCTCCATCCGTCGAGTGAAGGCCGGTGCTTTCAGGGGAGTGTAGGCTCCCAACAACATGCGTTGAATGGAGGTCGCATGGTTGGCGTTCACTTGAAACATCTGGCTCCTTGGTTCTGGAAGGGGCTAACGAGAAGCCTCTGCATTCAGGGGTTGGAATGGGTTGGATGGTCGTAGTGTTGCAGGCATGCCTCCTTGCACGTGACTGGCGTAGGCTGAAACTGTCTTGTGACTGGGTGTCACGCAAACACTACTGCATAATTCCAGAAGAGCTGCATCTACATGGTCTAACCCTCAGGAATCTCATCCTCACGAAGATTCCCACACCTCCAAACATTTATCACTGAGGATCTGTGTATGTTCACATGTATCGTAGATCGCTCAGATTGGCAGCAAAAACGTGCTACTTACTCTTGAAAGAACTGTGGGACTGACTCAGCGTTAAGCACTCCACCTCTGACCCAAAGTGTGACCCTGGAATTGGCCTTCTTAGTGCAAGAAGCCAACGCAATGTGACACATCGTCGATGTAGCGACATCGACACGTCCGCGCGAGCGGTCCCACCTACTCCTGGAGCGCTCGCCCCCACCACAGGATTGGCTGCAAGGCAACCAGAAGTCTCGGATCGCGGGGACCAGTTGGATCCACCCAGCACGGTGGGATCCATCCACAGGAACTGGGCTTGGGAACCGGACTTGGGGGTCGGTGCTCCAACGGATGTTCAAATCTGGAATGGGTGAGGGGCAAAAACGGGACGAGGAATTGAACTCCGTTTCCGAGAATGCTGGGGCAAGATTTAGAGTTAAACAACCTGAACAACACTCAAGAGCTAGACTCGGTCAAGCAAGATGTTGTACAATAATAGTAAATGGATGTAAATGGTGTCTTCTCCTTCTTTCAGCGGTGCAGGGGAGAATTCTTCCTTCATCAGCTTCAGTGGTTGTGGGGCCTGGAGCAGTCAGGTGCCCGGAAACATTTCAACACCAAATCTGACAATCTATGGCTGGGAGTGTCATACCAATCCGTTGCTCTCTGAGGTGCACACCCCACTCTCCCAGCTTGCAGTCGACTGGCTCATCACCTCCCATGACATGGTGAACTGAAAAGGACGATCATCGCTGGATGAATTGACAATCATCGCAACAGCAAGGATTGACAGGCTGGCGGCGTGCTTAAACATTGATCGGTCATATTATGTCATGTTATGCCATGTTCATATTCACAATATATCTTCAAAAGATTGGCATTGATTGACCATCTTCTTCTACATGTTGACTCCCTACCCACCATGTTAAGTTGGCCTGGCCGAAACACAAGATTGTCGTTGCGCCCCAACCTTCGAAGCCGGAACGTTCTCCAAACAGGGCCAAGGTCTAAGTTCTGTACAAAACGCCAGGGCCCCATACAAAGGATAGACAGTTCCAAGAAGTTAAGAATCAAGTTACCCACAATATATACTACTTATGAGTGGGCCAGTGCTGGGTGGCTATGTGTAGCTCCTTCCTTTGGTTTGTGGGACTTGGATCCCGATCGCCACCCACTCTGCAGCTGCCTGGGCAGAAGATTTGGTTGCAAACCTCCACGCGTCTCAAAGCTCCCTCGCAGGGCCGGCCAGCATCCTGCGCGAAGCGCACCACCTGCCGAAAAAAATGTGAGAGTCAAGAGATTGGTTATGTGGGAGAGCCACTAAAAATCACATGAATGTGGCAGTTTAATATGTATTTCACAAGCGTTTGACTGGAGAAAGCAGGGTTAATATGAGTTGCTGATAGCTGCTATCCTGTCAACCGCTCTCAGAACAACATGCAAGCGGGAGGAAGCCCAGCAAGAAACATGTTTTGTCAGATGTATCAATACATATCAATACCCTACAGGAAGTACGAACCTTGAACATGGGCGTCGACGGGACCATCTACGCAGCTTTTTGGTTAGTGCTCCGACCCAGGTTCCGAAGGTTCGCTCAAGGCAAGGTGTTCCATCACTGAGGGTGCCAACCACCCGACCCACCCGTTGCCGACAAGGTCCCTCTTAGGATGGAGGGCACCTTCCCTCAAGCGAACACGACCGTTCACAGCGGAGTCACGGCGAAGCCGACAGCCTGTCGGCTTGAGAGATGTTGCCCATCGCCGCATTCACGAGAACAAGCGGACCAGGAGGACCTGGCCAGTTCAAGCTGCCAGCAAAGGGCGAACTGGCAGGCGATGGTTTGGTGATGCCCTGTGATGCAATCCACAGTAGTTGGTCAGTCTGTCCATGTCTGTCCTATAAAAATAAGACAGAATAAGGGGGGCCCGGTGCAATGGGGTTTGGTCACTGGTTTGGTCTGTTTTCTTTTGTCCAGGGGCTTTTTGAATGTGTTTCCTTTTTTGAATGCATCTCCGCGGTTATGATGATGCTTGGATTGTTGGTGGAGATCGGCCACCAGTTTTGTCAGGCTTGGCGGCCAGGTCACCTGGGTCGCCTGTCGTGACCAGGTTTATCGCCGAATGGATGGCACCGTGATCTCCATATTTTCCCTTCGAACCAAACCTGCTACCCGCTACAGTACCCATAATGCTATGCACAAGAACAACTAGATGAGGAACACAAAGGAAGAAACACAGCCACGGTATCGGCAGAAACCATAGCAAGAAAAGCACACAACCGTAGGAAGTGCAACAAACGACAGCGAGAACCCCCAAAACTCTTCGCCTGGGCATTCATAGCTCCAAAGGTAGCAGAATCAAACCATCATAAGAAGACTTAGTGGCACAAAATGGCACAAAAAAACCAGAAAGAACAGATGTTTGACTAGAAAGAATGAACGAAAACCCAATTTGGACCCGCCACATGGCGCCATGAAGGCGCGAAAGGGACCGCCCAAGCACTTCTGTCTCCGTACTTCTGCGCCCTTCGGACGCCAAGACTTCGAGAGGTTGGGCGCTCAAGGGCCCCTCCGGGCCCCAAGCAGGGCCCCAAATCGCCACCACTCCAAACATGGCCAACGGTATGCTGCACCAGTCCATGCAAGTATCAAATCCCGCTGAAATACCTACCACCAATGGCAGCTGTAGTTGTATTGGCCTGAGGATATCCAACACAATGGTGTCATCGAGGGAAGCTCAGGGCCCTGCCATGGTGTCATGAGGCAGTCCACCGCTTGGCCGCCGCTGAGGCAGAACACGTCATGGGAAGACTCAGCGGCTCAGGAAGTGGAGGGAAGTGGTTAAGACTCAAGACTCTGGGTGGTTGTACACTTATGTGGAGGTCATGCAACTGGAAAGGCCAGTAGTTGCAGAATGTTTAAAATTCCGCAGCCCATAAAACATTGCGATGCATGGCTTTCATGGATGGCCCTCGAACTTAACACTGAACTGCATGGAAGGGATTGGGAACATGTTCTTTCAGCTGCTGGCGCCGCGGGTGTGGCACCGGCACGTAGGGTCCAAACTGAAGTCCGGGACACCTGCACCCTACTGAATGCATGCAAAAAACTCGAACACTGGATTATGGTGTGGGCTGTATAATTTTCGTTCAAGAGGTGTGACAATGGCTCAAGAGCAGCTATGGCAGCACGACCACCGAATTGGTTGCACTGCTGGCATCAGGACCACAATTGTGGGTGATCATGCTGTAAAAGATCAGATTCTGTGAGCAAAAGATGAGAAACTAATTGAACTTGGTAGCAACTCCAATCAACAACAATGAATGGGCCTGCGCCCTCAACCAACAACCAATGTCGACCAATGTCAACACAACCAATGCAATCACCGTCCGGTGGTGAACCTAACAATGCACAACGCTCGTGCTGGACCTTTTCCGCTCACATGGCTCGAAGTCGTACGACGGCCCTCCCTGACGATCAAATGGCCACGGATGAGTCCACATGCTCAACAGGGTCTGACATGCCTTCTAATCTCACATCACCCCTACTTCTGGGCTCATCCGTGTCCCAAGGCCACCGCTGTTCCAATGCCAGCTTCTTCAGCTGTTCGATGAACAGGGATTCGGCTTCCTTGGCAGCCTGCTCAAGCTGTCGCTTGAGCTTGCGTCCGGCTGTAAATTGCTCATCATGGATGATGCGCCAGGACTGGCCTCGGGCCATAAATTGAAGGAAAACACGGCGCTCACCTGCCTTGGTTAAACAGTCGGCTAACTGGGCCAAACCGTTCACCCGGTCATCACTTGGATGCCTTGCTGGATGGCCAACGTGAGCTCGTATCCAGCCTCTGCTGGACCTCAAGCCGTGCAAAGCTGAAACATTTCGGGTGATCGCGTCGAAGATCCCCCTAGTGTCCATCACCAGCGCACCTCCAATGCCCTGTCGAACCTTCTCGTAGAGGTTCTGTTTGGTCAGCTTCTCACCGTGCATTTCTGACCACATTGCACGGACCTTGAAGGTGACATCTTCGGCTTCTGTCACCGCCTGAACTTCAGCACCATTGCTGCCCAAACACTGCCTTGGTGTGCGTCCCGATCGCCAGTTGATGACCGAGACCAAACACTCAGCTCCTTCCAGCAGTTCCTTCGGTGCCAATCCAGTGAGGATTCCCAGCGTCGATGAACGATCCGGGCGATTCTGCTGACCAGCGTCGCACCATGAGGAGACAGCGATGAGGTCTCGCCAATGGCGTCCCCAGGCTGGGAACAGGAGGCTTTGGCTTGCAACTCTTCGTACTTCTCGTACGAGCTTGTTCAACTTGAGCAACGTCCCAACATTGGCCACGGTCACCTCCGACAAAAGAAGGCTGGTGTCGGCCTGAAAATGTGGACCTGTCCGCGCAGATTTCCAAGCCAGGGTGCCCAATGCTCCTCGCAGGCTGCTGATCTCTTTGGGTGTCAAAGGAGACTTGACTTGCTTGGCACGCTCCTTGCTCAAAAGGACCTCTTCAATCCACTTCTGCACATATTGCTCCTGATCAATGCGCAAGCTGCCATCTGCCAACTGAACCAAGTGGCAACCTGCAAACTCAATGTCTTCTGTCTGCCATTGCCCCACTTGTATTTGTCCAGCAACATCTGTTCCGCCTTCTTGAACTTGGGGTGAAATCATCCACGTGAATCCCAGCTGCTCCAATGATTGAATTGTCATCATCATCATACAACATGAACAAACAACGGTCGGCCAGGATTGTCTGCCAGCCATGCGACACCATTGTCTTTGTCACATCATTGAACCAGCAACGTGGCGCCTGCACCAAGCCGTAGAAAGCCTTGGTAATGCGAAGCACCGCTGATGGACTGTTGGGGTCCGCCCCAAACAGTACCGCCAATTCAGCAGGTGCGTGCACCGTCAACCCAAGCTCCTCCAAACTCTCCTCGGCCTGTAAAAATGCTGCTGTCACATCTCCAGCTCGAAGCCTAAACTTGTTGGCACAAAGTGAAAGCAACAAATTGCGAGAAACCCGTGCCATGGTCGGAGCTGCTGTCTGGATCTCTCCAATGCCCGGCGTCTGAAATCCCAACACCACCAGTCGAGACTTGCTGGCGCCATCAGCCTTGGTGGTCAGGACCCACCTCATGTCCATCACCTTCGACCAATCCAATGAAGCCAGCTCGGACTCCGTCAGGGATCTCAATGCCTTGGAGGTCAACACATTTGCCAGCTCCTTTGCTTGCGACATGTCAAACTGCTTCTTCTCCTCTAAACTCATCTGAGTCCAGCGATGCTCCTTGCCTTTCTCCAACATCTTCTTGGAGAGCCATATGCTTGCCTTGTCAGGGTGAGCTGAAAGAAACTTGGTGTCGGAGGGTTCGATGGGAATCTCCAACACATAGAAAACTTCGGAACTGTCGACATTCTCCTTCCTCTGCTGGGCCTCTGGTAGGGCCGTCCACTCCCCAGTGGTACCATAGAGTACCGGCGGAACTCGATGAGGATGTGGAACTTGAGGATGAAGAAGAGGATTCCTCCATGGTCGTTGTGGTTCCGTTTGAATTCACAATGAACTTCCGTCCTTGGCCATCTTCGTGGTGTCCGGAATGTCCACCTCGCAAAACACATGCATCATGACCACACTTGGTTGTGGTCTTGTCCTCCTCCGAATCTTCTCCCAGGGCTGTCGTCATCGGGCTCACTCCAGGTGTGCCTGGAGCTTCCTCCCTTGATGGAGGGGATCTCTTTGAGCCTTCCTGAACTCCTTCTGCCTTTCTCTTCCTTGCCTTGGGAGTTGCCTTGGACTTCTTCACAGCCATGGACTTAGCCGCTGCTGGTGTGCCAGGCGCTGCACTCTTGGATGCTGGAGTTCTTGGAGCAAAGACCACATCCTTCTTGGAGGTCATCTCAAACCAGGTCTCCCCAGTCCAACGTTCCTGCATAGAACGCGTGGGGTACTCAGCCTCCTTGAAGTCGTCTGCAAATTCCACCTCCTTAGCATCTTCTTGAAGTCCTCGGATCTTTGTCTTCCTTCGACCAGTCAGGTCATCCATTCCAAGGGGCATTGAAGTCATCCTGCCAGGGGCGAAGAGCGTCAGCCGTGGTGTTGTGTGTACTCGAACAAGCCACTTCTTGTCGCCCTCGTAGGCTGTCTTCCATGAATCTGGCTTCACCACATTGGCTGGTTCACGACGAACTTCTGCTCCTTGGACGTCCTGCTCCATTTGCTCCATCGACGGAGTATCACCCGTCACAATCAGGGTAGTGCCTGCCGGTGAAGTTGCGAAGCAAAGACTCAAGAGTCACTGGCTGCATGATGATGGTCGTCCCGGTCAGGGTGGCTTGAAGCTCCTCTCGCCGAGTGCATGGACGCACTTGGATTGTTCGAGCTCTGATCAGGGAAGCTCCGGTTGCCAACCATAAAGTCTGGGACTCTTGCAGAAGAACTCGTACAGGACCAATCCAATTGCCAGACACCTTGCCTGGTCTGTTCTTCTGCCTCCACAGCATCACTAAAGCACCAGTCTTGTAGTTCTGCACCTTCTGTGGCACGGTGTTGTTCAATCGGCTCAGTCGGGCCTTTGCACTTTCCATCTCATAGGCGATCCTCGCCTTCTCCTTCAGCTTCAGCATCCCACCATAGGCCTGACGTGGATCCAGACCCAGTGGTAGTGCATCCATCGTTGGAGAAGCACCTCTCGTCCATTGGAAGGGCGAAAAGCCGGATGGTCCCACCGTCATGTTGTGTCCATGGGCTGCTAGGACAAAAGCCAAGTCCACCTCTAAGTCGGGAATCTCCTTCATGAGTCGGTGGACAGCATTTTTCATAATGCCAATGGATCTCTCCTCCGGTCCAAGTAGATGATGTGCTTCTGCAGGTGCAACGAGATGTCCAATGCCACTGCGGCCCAACCAATCATCCATGAACCAGCTGGCATAGTATGTCCCAGAATCTGTCAGCAGCCATTTCGGACTTGGATTGTGCATCATCCATCGTGCAAGGACCTTCACAATCACTTCACTCGTGGGCTCCCATGACTTCTCCTCATCAGCTTCTCCTCCATATGATCGAAGGTGTTCGACCATCAGCAGACCGCTTGCTCGGTCTCTCATCATCATGAACTTGTGTTTGCGGCCCTTGTGCTCGTACTCAAAGATGTCGGTCCCAACCACTTCAAAGAGTGTTGGGGTCTCATGTAATGATGCCACAGGCGCTGATTGCGGTCTCTTGGCCTCTTGACAGTCGGGGCACTGCATGTTCTTGGCTAAGTTCACTGCCCAGGATGGTGCCTTTCGAACTTGTAGGAGACGAGCCAACGAATGCCATGAGGCATGTCCGGATGCCTTGTGCACTCGAAGTAGTTGGGCTTTGATTTGTTCCAGGGCCTTGCCTGTCGGCGGTTCTTCAGAAAAGCGCTTTCTGGTGACCGCTAGAATTGATGGGTCTTCGTGACGAACCCAACCTTCAGCTCGACTTCTCTCCTTGTCCTCGACTGCTGTGAACAGGCCATAGGTCTCCGCAGTCTCGTTGTTGCACCGTCATCAACCTCATTGATGTACCAGGACACGTCCGAAGCCAACGAGGTTCCGGCCTTTTCATCTATACGTGTCCAGGAGGCATTGTCTGAACTGGGTGTCCTCGCCACTGCAAACCATATGCACAGCCGTGGAAGTGACACCAGTAGAGCCGCCGACCGTGTCGGCGCGCCAATCTCTCAAGCCGTTGAATGGCGTTGGATCTCCAGCCCTTCTTGGCTCCTGTTGGCCATTCCCAACTCACATCGTCTCCAGCCTCTAGCATGGGCTCCACCGCCTGCACCACCTCATCTGCCCTGCGAAGATCTCGGCCTTGACGCTTCTGGAATGCAGCTTCCTCCACCTCATTCCTCATAGTGAGGTTGACCAAACCTGTCAACCTTGTGCATGGCAAACTGACCCATGCATGGCGTGGCCGCTTCTCCTTGATCATCTGAGACAGGGCTGTGGTCCCGGACTTCTTCTCCAGGTCATAACCACTCTTGAAGTTCACCCTCGTGCAATGGTGTCCAAGCTCCTCCATTGCCGTAGTCATTGAGGAAGTGGGCGAACATGCGATCTCGACAAAATCTGTCCCACTCGAGAGCTGTCCAAAGAGCCCTCGAACAGACATCACCATCATAGCACTCAGCATCGCTGAGTTGGCTGCAAGCTTTCGTGCCGTTGAGGGTGGCACTCCATGCTTCTTTCCTCCTCCACGACCTGGAAATGGCAATTGCTCCTCCACCAAGTTGCCCTGATGCCGGCTGGCGCTATC